>JBBBDQ010002205.1:2137500-2217500 GCA_037127315.1 Ascarosepion bandense | reverse complement strand
TGGATTGGCAACCAGTAAAAAGTAATGGCAATCTACTGCAGGAAAATTATCTGCCCAGTCAGTTATATCTCTTTCGAGACATGATCACCCAATTGTGTATCAGGTATGGCCCTTAACTGACTGACTTATCACACAAAGGGTGTAAAATTATTGACACCCTTTTAAAAGATACTAAATCTTCCATCTGCATCAGTCAGTCAGTTAAGTGCCATACGTGATACACGCTTGGGCGATCATGTCTCGAAAGAGACATGACTGACTAGACAGAAGATTATCCCGCAGTAGGTTGCCATTGCTTTCTGTGGTAGATTGGTTGCCGACCAAGGCTATAGCACCCAATCTGTACTGTTATTTAACCAATAACTTGAATTAAGAGACGGATTAATACCTTTCCCAAGGGTATTTGCGCGTAAGTGAATACAATGGATTCAACTGGAATTCGAACTCGGCTCCCCGGTTTCTCGTTTCGAGCCGATATCCACTGCGCCACAACACACATCCATCGGCATCACGTAGACAATTATTCAAACTAGCTTACTCACTGGCTTAAATGAGAGCGTTGGAGGTTGGTAAATATCGTAGTCTAATGAGAAAAACATAGAATTCATTCTCTTAACAGCGAGTAAGCAACAATGAAGTTGGCAAAAGAAATAACACTTATATTTAGAATTAGGAAAAAGATAGTAAAATATCTTTGGGAAGGAAAGTTTAGAAAAAAATACTCCTGATGGAGCGTATTAAGGGCAGGAAAGATAGGCAAATGCAGCGAGCCTTGCTGAGCCTGAGAAGGTTGTATAAAGGACGAGGAGCGCGATCCTGAGCAATTGGGGAAAAACTGCTTACAGTTACATTGTGTATGATACCCGAAATCCGTTAGACTGATGAAGTGTGTGGAGAGTTTGAATAAATAAACCTGACAAGCCTTATTGAGGGTAAGAGAGATAGTGGAAGACTGAGCTACCTACGAAGGGCTTGTTTGAATAGATGATGTAACAGGGGAATAATCAATAGTAAATGATTAGAAACTGCTAGGAGCCACAAAGAAGGGAAGTTGTAGAGAGCCGTCATCGATTATTTTCCGGAGGGATCGGGCACATAGAAGTAACATAATGCCTATTTATAGTGAGCGGTAAATATTTACAAGAAAAAAAAAAGAAAAACAATGGTTGTTAGTATTAGAAGAATATTCTTCTTCTTCTTCTTCTTCTTCTTCTTCTTCTTCTTCTTCTTTGTGTCTTGTCCTTTGAGGACGTAGGTGATCATGGCCTTCCACGTTTCCCTATCCCTGATGGCTCTTAGCACGCTGTCTCCTGTTACCCCACGCAACACCCGTTCTGCCATCCACTTGCTCAGGCATGTCAAGTATGTTACACGCTGTTTTCCCCTGTCTCTTTCTATATCGCCTGTTAGTATCAGGTTCTCCAAGCCCCCCCTCCTCATTGCATATCCCAGGAACTTTAGCTGTCTCTTCTTGGTGCTCAGTATTTAATTTCCGTTTCGTTTTCATCCTTTCCAAAACCTCATCATTGCTCACACGCTCGATCCATGATAATCGCAGTATCCTTCTGTAGAACCACATTTCAGTTGCTTCTTTTCCTTTAAGTTCGATGATATTGTCCAGCATTCACTGCTATATTGAAGAACTGACATCACATAGCAATCCAATTTTTCCCACCTGAAACTATTCTGCACATATACAAATCTACCATCCGCCCGTGTATTGAATATTGCTGCCATATCTGGTCGGGTGCCCCTGCTGCTCTCCTTGGGCTTCTTGACAAAATACAAAGGAGGATCTGTAACGTGGTTGATACTAACTTGGCAGACCGGCTGCAGCCGCTCTCACACCGGCGTGATGTAGCTTCCCTGTGCCTCTTCTACAAGTACTTTCATGGCTTCTGCTCCGATGAGCTTAGATCACTGGTGCCGCCCAAGCACGAATTTACACGAGATACTAGATTAGCAACTAGGTCCCACCCTTTTACAGTTAAACAAATAAGATGTAACCGTAAATTCTACTCCAACAGCTTCTTTTCTCGCGCTTCCCGCCTGTGGAACTCCCTTCCACAAGTCTGCTTTCCCGACAGTTACAATCTCCAGGTGTTTAAATGTAGGGTCAATAGACACCTCATATCACACTAACTCCCAACTATTCTCACAACACTCTCATCTACCCAACCCTCATTCTCGGTATCCTCACCCGCCTATCACCCACCCTCTGTTATTTCCTATATTTAATCAGCCTTTCTCCACTCTACGTAGCCCCCTGCACAGTAGTGGCAGTGACATGCCTTGCTCGGGGTGAAACGCTTATAAAAAAAAAAAAAAAAATACTCTTTTCTTTGTTTCTAGCGAAATTGTCTCTTAATACACTAAAATAGCAGTTACCTATTCGAGAGAAAAAATAAAACTCGGGATTTAATCATAAACTCTTCGCTCAAACTCTCACACAACCTTTCCCTCATGTAGACAGGTAAGAGAAACATGAGAAGGCAGCTGTTCACTTACCTGACGTGCTTGTGTGAATAGATGACGGACCGGATGGAGAGGGCGTTAGCAAAGGAACATTGCCCAGCTCCCGAAAGGGACGCGTTACATAGAAGCAGAACAGCCTACAGTCACATCAAAGCATCTGTTCTCGTTCGACCGCGGAAGTTAAGCAGTGTGGAAACTGGTCATTACTTAGATGGGGGACTGCTTTGGAACAGTAGACACTGTAAGGTACTCCCTACAATCTGAAGTAAATTTCGGTATTAAATAACACAGAAACGGTTAGTAAACTGTAAAAAATAAAATAATTAAACAAATTCAGACAATATAATCATGCTGAGCACCCATCTCATAATATTATTAGTAAAAATAAATGAAGTTCTATTTTTAAAGAAATTTTTTGCGATGCTCACCTTAATTTGTGTTGTGGGGCAGTGGATATCGGCTCAGAACGAGAAATCGGGGAGCCGAGTTCGAATTCCAGTTGAATTCCTTGCATTCACTTACGCGCAAATACCATTGGGAAAGGTATTAATCCGTCTCTTCCTTCCAGTTATGGGTTAAATAACAAGACAGATTGGGTTCTATAGCCTTGGCTGGCAACCAGTCTACCGCAGAAAGCAATGGCAACCTACTACGGGATAATCTTCTGTCCAGTCAGTCATGTCTCTTTCGAGACATGATCGCTCAAGCGTGTTTCACGTATGGCACTTAACTGACTGGCTTTTATTTGATGCTTGCACAATTATATTCTTTCTATCATATTTTTGTAAAGTGCATAGTTAAGTTTGACACAAGGACAAAAGAGTGAAGTTCTAATTGAATCTCTATATCTTTTTGTAGTTGCGTACCGGTAAGTGAAATATACGTAAAAGGTATCGTGATGTGACAGGTGCTCCCAGGTGATAATTAATCTTTTACTTACAGCAAAGCACTCACTCAGTCAGTTAAATGCTATACGTGATACACACTTGGGCGATCACATCTGGAAAGTTTTTAAAAACATTTTTTAATTAAAATTATCAGCAACATCTTTTTACATTTATAAAAAAAATGACCTATACTACCAGGTTGTAGTAAAATTACCAATAACAAATATTATCTGTAGGTATACAATTATATCCAAAATATTCAGATTGTGGCATTAAGTAAAACTTAGTGATTGATTCACTAAAAATCAAATTTCAGTTAAGTGCCATACGTAATACACACTCGGGCAATCATGTCACGAAAGAGACATGAATGGCTGACCGGCCAGAAGATTTTTCCACAGGAGGTGGCTATTACTTCCTCCGGTTAACTGGCTACTAACAAAGGCTATAAAACCTAATCTGTCCTGCTATTCAACCCATAGCTGGAGGGTGAAAAGGCGGATTAATAACTTTCCCAACGGTATTTACTCATATGTGAATACAACGAATTCAACTGGAATTCGAACTCTGCTCTCAGATTCCTTGTTCCGAGCCGATATCTGCTGTACCACAACACATGCACTCACCTAAGCTTAATCAAGCGAAAGGTTTCAGCTTTGAATTTAAACACACATGCATACACAGTCATCTATGTACACACACACACACACACACACACACATATATATATATATATATATATATATATATATATATATATATATATATTATCCTACGTCAATGGTATGACTCGGAGTTTCATGCGTTACGCAATTATCAGGTGCATATTACGAACTGACCGTTTAAGAGATATGAAACGGCTAGTTCGTAATATACACTTGATGATTAATTATTAATATATATATATATATATATATATATACTAGCTCTGATTATACTATATCCAACGCTGTTTTATTAACAGCTGTTTAATATTTCTATACATATATATGTATGTATTAATTCTCATGACTATATATATATGCATTTGTAACTAACGTCTATAAATTTTATAAAGATTTTTAAAGCTTTAAATCATTTATTTGATAATTTTATTTTTGCTTGGTTTAATTTTAATTTTTTATAAATATAGTGATGTAAATTAATAAATATCTCCATTTGAGCTGGCTAGATCTTACCGTAAGTTCTATTCTGACAGTTTCTTTTCTTGTACTTCTCGCTTGTGGAACTCTCTTCCGGCTCCATACTTTCCAGCCAATTTCAATGTGTAAAAATTTAAATGCAATGTTAATCGCTATCGACTGTCGTCCTGATTAATATATCTGCTAATTATTAATGTTCCTGCTCCAAATTTTTCCACGCCCTGTAACGCTTTGCGTATTAGTAGCTTTATTTCCTTGCCTGTGGTTGTACCGATTAATATATATATGCTCAATGAAAGACCTGAAGGAGACCGTTATAAATGTGTAATGTGCCTAAGAAAAGAAATGCTTATTATGAAGACATGTATGATAGATAAGGGTCAACCTTAAACTTTTTTTGATTGGGGAAGCATCCACTCGGGAACGTCCTCCCTATTAATGAAATTACGAAAGGAAACGAGGAATACTGTTGTCATATCTGTTCAGGCGCCCCTGCTGTTCGTCTCAGTGTTCTCGACAGGCTCCAAAGGAGAATCTGTAATGTGATTGGTTTCGACCTGGCAGCTCGACTCGAGCCACTTTCTCACCGGCGGGATGTGGCTTCCCTCTGTCTCTTCTACAAATATTTCCATGCCTTCTGCTACACAAACTTAGGTCACTGTTGCCCACTCGACAAGACTATACTCGGGCAACTAGACTGGTAACAAGGTCTCACACTTTTACAGTTAAATCAACCAAATGCAGCCGGCGATTCTACTCCAGTAGCTTCTTTTCTCGCGCTTCGCGCCTGTGGAATTCCCTTCCATATACTTGCTTTCCTGATGACTACAACCTTCAGGAATTTAAATGCAAAGTCAATTCCTATCTCTTATCCATTTGACTCCAGTCGTTTCTACATTCCCATGTGTATCTTGTTCTTTTCCTTTCTCTGTACTTGTTTTCACTCCTGTGTTCACATCCTGCTCTTGCCCTTTCTCTTTCACCCACTGTAGCTGTCTACATTCTCCTCCTGCCTAAAACTTTAACTATCTTATGTAGTCCCCTGCACATCAGTGGCGGTACCGCCTTGCTTGGGTTGAAATGATTAAAACAAAAATGGATTACTCGACTTTGTGAACGTAGCGTATCGAGTCCTGGCTGAAAATGACTGAAAATGTGTCATAGAAACAAATGTTTCGCAGCATTTCATCCGTTAGGTAGAGGGTTGCAAGATGGAAATATATATATATATATATGCATTTGTAACTTACATCTATAACTTTCGTAAAGATTTTTAAAGCTTTAAATCATTTGTTATTAGGATTAGTTTATTTTCGTTAGGTTTAATTTTGATAAGATTTTTCTTCATGTCTTAGATTGCTTAACAAGCAAAGCTAGAGAACCCAAATTTGCTCTGCTGTTTAATATCATAGCTCCGGAGGGGAAGAAAGGGTTTTATATCTTTCTGCAAAAAACTGAGAAGGAGAAAGAAACAGAGAAAAAGAAGAATGGACAAATCGAAAAAAGAAAAGAAAAGTAACAAATATCGAGCAATAGATAAATGAAGAAAGAAAGAAAGAAAAAAGAAAAAAAAAGAAAGTTAAATGTATATAAATAAAAACAGAAAGGAAAAAGGAAGGATTGAGTGAAGGTAGAGAAACAAGTTAATAGGAAAACATACCTCGAAAGAATAACAAAGAAAAAAAAACTAATTCTGAAGAAAAACAGAAAGACAGAAAATCAGAAAGAAAGTGAGTAAGAAAGAAAGAGGGAATGAGAGAGAGAAAAAAACAGACCTAGAAAAAGAAAGGAAGAAATAAAGAGAAAGAAAGTGAGTAACAATGTGAGAAAAAGAGACAAGTTAATAGAAAAACATACCTCGAAAGAATAAGAGAGAAAAAAAAACTAATCCAGAGGAAAAAAAAGAAAGAAAGAAAGAAAATCAGAAAGTAAGAAAGAATTAATGAATTAGTGAAACTGAAAAAAAAAAAAAATAACAAAGGAAGAAGCTAAAAAGAAAAAGAGGGAAAAAAAAGCTAAAAAAAAAACAATTTTACAAAATAAGAAAGATAAAATAGACAGACAAGAAGAAATAAAGAAAACGAAAAACAAGTAAAAAGATGCACACAAAAAGAAAGAAAAAAAGAAAGACAACAAAAAAACTTAAAGAAAAAAGAAAGAAAAAAGAAAGAAAGAAAGAAAGAATGAAAGATAGGAAGGAAGGAAGGAAGGAAGGATGAATGAATGAATGAATGATTCAAAACATAACGTTATGCAAAATGAAATCACTTAACATAATTTTAATAAAACCTGCAGATTTTTTTTATGATGGATCTAGCAGTAGGAAAACAGTGCTGTTTCAGTCAGTATTCTAGGGAGATGCACTTTATTCTGAAATAAATATCATGATTATAAAATAGGAAAACTGTTTTTGATGTAGAAAGTTCAATTCTATCAGTAGCTAAAAAAAAATCTAAAGAAAAGACGTAAGCAAACCTACATTAAGCTAAATAAAAAAAAAATGAGAAGCTCACGCATCCAATGCTTCGTTAGCTAGGCTATACGCTTAGCGTATAGGGCTGCGCCTTAATAAGTCTTGTGACATGTTCTTGTCTCTTAACCTAAAATTCAAATGTGGGTGAGCGGGTGGGTTTACGTGTTGAGCAATAAGAAAGCCGGTTTCAAATTACGAGCTAGTCTCTTACATTCACGTTCACAAAATATACCTTTGGTGGAAAGGCATGAAACCTTCTTCTCCTTCTCACAGCTTTGATAGAATTAGCTCTAGCTTCGATTGGTAACTCGGCTTGGTGTAACCGTAGGTATTACGCTAATTTTTTTTTCTCTAGCACTTCTTGCTTGTGGAACTCTCTTCCAGCTCCATACCAACTTTATTCTTAAAAAAAAAAATGCTATATCAGTCTGTTCTTCTGATTACTCTTCTTTTGTTCTTGCTGATTAGTAATAGTTGTTTCCTAATACTTTCCTACTCATTAACATGTGTCTTAGTAGCTTTACTCTCTTATTTGGGGTGAATTGGATTAAAAGAAAAAAGGCAGACTAGGAAAAGATAAACTGCAAATTTCACAACCAAGCAGAAGGCAGCGGAAAAACACACAGCAGTCTTCAAGATTGTATAGCAGTTAACAGATAACAAAAAGGTAAATATGGAGAGTCATAATCGTCTAAGACCTGAAAGGACATGGCATTATAGATAAAAATCACCATTATCTTTTTTCTGTCAGTTTTAAATAATTAACTTTCTCTTTTGACAGGGCTTACGGCCTATCACGTTGAATACACCGGTTCTCGCTCGATCACCGAAGTTAAGCAACGTTGAGCCCGGTCAGTATCTTAGATGGGTGGCCGGTTGGGAATACCAGGTGCTGTAAGCGTATAGTGACGGATGTGCGTTGTGGTGCAGTAGATATCGGCTCGGAAAGAGAAATCGGTGAATCGAGTTCGAATTCCAGTTGAATACCCTGCATTCACTTAATCACTGGCACCCTTGGGAAAGGTATTAATCCGTCCTTTCCCCCAGTTATGGGTTAAACAACAAGGGTAGGACTTGGGGTCCCTGCTCTTAAAAATAAATCCCAATGAATCTTGATAGTCGAAAAGAAAAATATTGTAAGAAGAAAATAACCTTACCCCAAAATCATTGGTTATGACCTTAAAATGATCCCATAAGGATTGATAGGCCGTTAAGCCTCGAAACAAACAAACAAACAGAATCTTTTGGCAGTTACTTAACTGGTAACATGTGAAAAATATCTCTAATATTCCTAACTAAATGGATTGCGTGAATTACACGCTAGTCATACTTGACAAATTTCCCTTGCGTGAGATGAAAATATCTGCTACGTTGAATAACAATTAAAATTATAAGGACAATAACTTTCTTCCTTATAACAATAAAACTTGCTATAATATTTGACGACTTTTGAACTGATATTCATTGTATTTCTATTAAGAAAATAATTACCATGAATTTCTGTAGTAAAATTATTATGCGATGTTTCTGTAGAAAAAAATAGTGAGCATAGCATTTGTATAATACATTTTTGCTAAATAAAGCTTGTTTTAATTCCAGGTTCGCCATTCACGACTAAAGATATAAGCAATGATTCTTAATTGATTCCTATAGTTTAAGTGTCAGCAGTGCATTTTGAGATTGTATTACATTTTATTCTGTTATTAAGACGTGCATTAATTACTGACCCACAATAAGTCATTTCTTTCTGAATTCAAATGCATTCTATAGCAAAACATACACAATTCATTTGCATAATATATATAATAAACCCACTCTCTTGCTAACGTTTGAATTAATTGCAGATCTCCTGAAAAACAATTTCTTCCTGGATTTCAGTGCATTTCTATAGCAAAACATTAAATATTAATTTGCATAATATATATATATATATATATATATATATATATATATATATATATATAAGCTCAGTAGTGATTGTAATGCATTTAATTGGAGTAGATAGATCTATCTATCGCCCGGTTCACACTCCACCCACGTCTATTGAACAGGTTAAGAGGCTCATCCCTTGTTCCCTGTTTAGGATGTGGTTTCCGGCTTTGTCTTTTCCAATCTCTTCACTCTTACGTAGCCCTCTGCACATCAGTGGCGTTACCGGCTTGCTCGGGGTGATACGATTAAAAAAAAATAATTCTAGAATAAAACATTAAAACACGATTTGCCTAGAAATTTATTTCCTTAGTAACGATACCATTAATTTCTGACAACCATTTTCTTCTGGAATTTCAATGTATTTCTATTGCGAAAGATTGGCAATTCATTTGCATAATATGAATATATTATGCAAATGATTAGTAACTATAAGTCTGTTAAGTTAGTAACGATTGCATTGCTTCCTTATCTACTGATAACGCCTGTCTTCCTGAATTTCAATGCATTTTTATAGTAAAACAGTTTGCATATATAATACGTCTATTACCTTAATAATGTATACATTAACTCCTGACCTCTGACAATACCTTTCTTCCTGAATGTTCAACGTTTTATTTATGTATTGAATGCGGAATCTTGCGCATAAATGTTTTGTACAAAAAAATTAGAAAAATTAACATTCAGTTTTCCGTTACTAGCAACCAAATAACAGCAAGGAAATGAAGGCAAGGAAAAGAAAGGTGAAAGCCATTTGTAAAATTTATAATTTGCCTTCGCTGCCAGGTTCGAACAATAGTCCCCACTAAGACAACACCATGACCACTGTTTTATATTTCCTCTATTAAAAAACATTCACTGACTTGTCGCTATATATGCAATCATTCCAAGGAACGTTTGACGCATCTGTTTAGCAAATATGAAGTTTCAAGTTTTGTATTAAACATTTATTTAAAATGAATTCTTGTAGCAAAACCCTGCCGAGAAATGTTAGTAGTATAACATATAGTAATATAACAGTATATATTATTTGCACTTACAGCTACACAAATGAAAATTCTGATGGTGAGATTAATCCATTTCTTCTTGAATTTCAGCGCGTAACACACACACACACACATATATATATATATATATATATATATATATACAGGGAATAGGATTATATATATAATCTTATTCCCTTAGTGAATGTTACATTAATTTCTGATTCCTTGAAAATCCCTTTCTTCATAAATTCCAATGCATTTCCAGAGTGAAACATTAAACATTTATTTGGGTAATGCATATAATAAGCCTATTTCCTCAGTAAAGGTTTCATTAATTTCTGACAACCATTTTCTTCTGGAATTTCAATGAATTTCTATTGCAAAAGATTAAGAGTTAATTTGTAGAATATGAATAGTAAGCATATTCCCTTAGTTACGAATTTCCTGAATTTCAATGCAATTCTTTCGTAAAACTCCTAGAGTAGAATTGTAAAACAGTTCATTCGTTTATAATATATGTATTTATGATATTCGATTAAAGATGAAAGTGGCCATTTTCTTCTGCGGAAGGATTTGGCATCACTGACCGAAGAGTTTTGCATTACTTTCGGTTGATTTTTTTTCTTTATTGTGCCGCAACCCTTCAGGCTATGAACGATCAAAACTTTCCAAAACATTTTATCTTTTGTGGCTATCAGCATTTCTTCGCTCTTTGCTAAGACTCCCCGCCACCCGGCCTTCCACCATCTGTTCACACAAACTCGTCAGGTACGTAAGTATTTACCTGACCTCCATTCAGAAAGGATGTTACACATGGTCAATAGTTTTTATGTCGCGTGCGCCATACACATATGTATCCAGATGGGCAAAGGAGACTGTTTTTTGCCTAATTCTTTGCGACCACCGTCACACTGGCACCACCCCTCTTAACGCCTTGTGTAACAGTTTTTACTCGCTTCATCTATGGAATTCTCAGTCTCCTTCTGTAGAACCACATTTCTCTTGCTTTTAGTTTTCTCCTCTTTCGTGGGGACATTGCCTAGAAATCACTCCCTTATAAGCGCGTGAATAGCACCTAATACAGCACCTCTACTTTAACCTTGGCGATCATGGCTCTCCACAACTTCTTGTTTGACAAATTTTCTAATAACTTCTGTCTTTTGCCATCTTTCCCAAACCCCTTTTTTAAAATCGTGTCACTCCCAAGCAAAGCATTCCACTGACACTATAGCGCAGGGGGTTGCATAGAGGGATTGGGTATGGGAAATGTCAGAAGGAGGGTGATAGACGACTTAGGATGTACATAGGGAGAGAGTTGGAGAGAGTGGGTGTGAGTTAGTGTGCTAGGAGGTATCTATTGACCTTACATTTAAACTCCTGGAGGTTGTAGCCGCCAGGGAAGCAAGCATGCGGTAGGGAATTCCACAGGCGGGAAGTGCGAGGAAAGAAGCTGTTGGAGTAGAAATTGCGGTTACATTTCATCGGTTTCACTGTAAAATGGCGGGACCTAGTTGCCAATCTAGTATCTCGTGCAAATTCACATCTAGGGAGCACCAATGATTTAAGTTCGTCAGAGCAAAGGCATGAAAGTATTTATAGAAGAGGCACAGGGAAGCCACGTCACGCCGGTGAGAGAGATACTGCAGGCAGTCAGCCAAGTCGGTATCAACCACATTACAGATTCTTCGCTGTATTTTGTCAAGAATCCCGAGGAGAATAGAAGGGGCACCCGACCAATACACGGGCGGATGGTGGATTTATATAATTGCAGGATAGATTCAGGCGCAAAGAATTTCCGGGCCCTGCACAGAGAGCCGACTTTCATAGCTGCAGATTTAGCAATAGATTCTACGTAGTCATTCCACTTGAGGTCCGCTGAAAGTGTCAGGCCAAGCAGAGATTTACTCTCTGGGATGCAATCCTGTTCCATGCTAATGGGAGGGAGGTGCGGTCGTCTGTGGTAGTTAATTGACAGCAGCTTCGTTTTGGAATAATTGAATTTTACGAGCCATTTCTTACCCCAATCCACCACGGATTGGAGGTCCTTCTCAAGCTCGGCAGCGAGGTTCGCCTTGTCACCAACACCAGGCTTCGCGATCCATTCTTTTCCTCTATCTCATTAGAGAATAATCCTCATTATGTGTCCAAGAAATTTCAAATGTCTCTTCCTGAAGTTAAATATAATTTTTTTCGTGCCACCGTCTCCAGAACTTCACCGTTGCTCACATGTTCGGTCAATAATATTCTCAGTATCCTTCTGTAGAACCACATTTCTATTGATTTAACGCTCTTCTTCGTCTGTGAGGAGACTTTCCTGCGTTTACTACCATAGAGGACTGATACTACACTATTATTTTTTTTGTTTCCTAGGAAATTTTCTTGTTTCTTAATACTTCGCTCAGCTTTTGGAAGGCATATCTCGCTATCCCGATCGTCGAATTTCTATCTAACACCTTTCGTCTTCTGTTAATATTCTTTGTGTGCCGTGTCCCTTCTGTACGTGGACGATCATAGTTGTTCTCCAATTCTTGATCTTTGTAGCTCTTAATAATTTTTGTCTTACTTTATTTTTCCTAAACCTGTTCCATCACCCATTTTTTCAAGATCAAGCTTCTACGCGTATCTATCTGTTCTGTGAGTATCATATTTGTCAAGTCTACCTTCCTCGATTTTGTACCCCAGAAACATTAACTGTCTATTCCTGTGTGAACTATTAATCTTTTTTTTTTCCATTTTTCTTCCAAAAACTTTGTCACATTTTTGGTTCAAAGTATTCTTAGCATCTTTCTATAGAACCACATTTCTATTGCTTCAAGTGTTTATCTTTGAAGAAATCATCCAGCAATCCGCTTCCCAGATATCTAAATTGTTACACCGGTTTTATTTCGGTATCTCATTTGCATGTTGGTTTGCCATTTTTGCTAACAACCATACATTGCATTCACTTCTATTACAATTGATATTTAAACCTTTCTGATAGCTTTCCTTAACTTTAATAAGACCTAATTATGATTTCGGGTATTAAATAAACTGCTTAGAGAACGAGTTTCCATAAAATCTCTTTTGTTTTTTTAACATTTTAAAAAATGCTGAGGAGATCTATTTATATATATATATATATATATATATATATATATATATATATATATATATATGATGATTTAATGATCAATTATTATCTGCTCCAAACAATATTTTTACGATTCTTTTCAAGTAATCTCACAAGGTTAAAGAGACAAAGAAAAATGATAAAAAATAAAATAGCAAAAAAACAAAAGTAAGAAAGTGAATATGACAAACGAATAAAGGCAGAAAAAAAAAGAAAGTATAAGGGAATGAAAGAATGAAAGAACAAAGAAAGAACGAGAAAGAAACAGTGAAAAGAAGAAAACGGGAAATTATGAAAGGAAATAAAAAGCAACAAAAATCGTGGAAGGAAGGAAGGAAGGAAGGAAGGAAGGAAGGAAGGAAGGAAGGAAGGAAGGAAGGAAGGAAGGAAGGAAGCGAATAGTATAAATAAAGAGAAACAGAATGAAAAAAGGGAATAAAAAGGAACGGGTGAAGTTAGAAAATAAAAAAAAATTAAAAAGAAGAAAAAAAGAAGAATTTAGAAAGAAAAATAGAATAAGAAAAAGAAAAAGAGATACAAGGAGAAAACTGGAAAACATATATCGAAAGAAAAAAGAAGAAAATTTAAATCAAAGTAAAACAGAATAAAAGAATGAATGAATACATGAAAGAAACCGCAAAAATATAATGAGATAAAAAGCATAAATGGTGAATAAAAGCAGAAAGAAAAAAGAAAGAAAGAAAAAAGATAGCGACAAACGTAAAGAAAAAAGAAAAAAAGAACGGAAGAAAGAAAGGAAGAAAGAAAAAAACAGCAACAAACGAAAAAGAGAAAGAAAGAAAAAAAGAATGACAGCGACAAACGTAAAGAAAGAAAGAAAGAAAGAAAGAAAGAAAGAAAGAAAAAAATCAGTGACAAACGTAAAGAAAGACAGAAAGAAAAAAGCAGCGTTAAATGTAAAGAAAGAAAGAAAGAAAGAAAGAAAGAAAGAAAAAAAGACAGCGACAAACGTAAAGAAAGAAAGAAAAAGACAGCGATAAACGTAAAAAAGAAAGAAAGACAGACAGAATGACAGCGACAAACGTAAAGAAAGAAAGAAAGAAAGAAAGAAAGAAAACAGCGACAAGCGTAAAAAAAAACAGAAAGAAAAAAAAGCAGGGTCAAACGTAAAGAAAGAAAGAAAGAAAGAAAGACAAAAAGAAAAAGACAGTGTCAAATTTAAAGAAAGAAAGAAATAAAGAAAGGAAGAAAGAAAAAAGACATCGACAAACGTAAAGAAAGAAAGAAAAAGACAGCGATAAACGTAAAAAAGAAAGAAAGTAAAAACAGCGACAAACGTAAAGAAAAACAGAAAGAAAGAAAAGCAGCGTCAAACGGAAAGAAAGAAAGAAAGAAAGAAAGAAAAAGAAACAGTGTCAAACATAAAGAAAGAAAGAAAGAAAGAAAGAAAGAAAGAAAGAAAGAAAAACAGTGTCAAACATAAAGAAAGAAAGAAAGAAAGAAAGAATGAAAGAAAAAGACAGCGTCAAACGTAAAGAAAAAAGAAAGAAATAAAGAAAGGAAGAAAGAAAAAAGACAGCGACAACCGTAAAAAAAGAAAAAAAGGAGAGTGACAAGTGCAAAGAAAGAAAAAAGACATCGTCAAACGTAAAGAAAGAACAAAGGACAGCGACAAGCGTAAAAAAGAAAGGAAGAAATGAAGGAAGTTGACGAAGGAATGAAGAAAGTATCGAATATTCAAATCATGCAAAAAGAAATCGTTGAACGACTGTACTCTTCCGTGTATATGCGCGAAAAGACAGCACCGATCATTAAGAAATGGGGTGTGGCTTGTCTCCTAGTTGTAACAGTTGCATATTCCCAGATATTTATGCTCGAATCCAGGTAAAAAGTCAGGCTGAAGCGAAATTTGCACGCGCAACCATGCCTTGTTTAACATTGCTAAGTTTAGCGAAAAATAATCTTACGAAAACTTATAGCTGCTATAAGCTAAGTTTAAAAGTGAAACCTCTTATCATTAAGCATTAGTTATAGACATATTGCTGCAGGTCATTGTCTGTAAGTGGCCTTGTGTCAAACAGAATTTAGATGAGAAACAATGATTGAACGGCTACACGGGAACTTGTTCGATCACTACACTCTTAACCTCTTCAGGTCTCGGGTTAACCGTTACCTGTTCTGGATATCTTCCTCGACTGCAATCCCTCATACGTTTGTACAATTAGCGTGTTTAGTAAAGCACTACCTTGAGTAACTCGTAGGTTTTGTATTAGGTAAATCATTTAGGAAAAGATAGCTATAGATAGATAGATAGATAGATAGATAGATAGATAGATAATGAACAAACTGAGATAGATAGATAGATAGATAGATAGATAGATAGATAAGAATAGATGTGATAGATAGATAGATAGATAGATAGATAGATAGATAGATAGATAGATAGATAGATAGATAAGAACATAATGTGATAGATAGATAGATAGATAGATAGATAGATAGATAGATAGATAGATAATGAACAGACTGAGATAGATAGATAGATAGATAGATAGATAGATAGATAGATAGATAGATAGATAGATAGATAATGAAGAGGCTGAAATAGATAGATAGATAGATAATGAAGAGGCTGAAATAGATAGATAGATAGATAGATAGATAGATAGATAGATAGATAGATAGATAGATAGATAATGAACGGACTGAGATAGATAGATAGATAGATAGATAGATAGATAGATAGATAGATAGATAGATAATGAACGGACTGAGATAGATAGATAGATAGATAGATAGATAGATAGATAGATAGAACAGACTGAGAAATGATAGATAGATAGATAGATAGATAGATAGATAGATAGATAGATAGATAGATAGATAGATAAGATAATGAACAGACTGAAATAGATAGATAGATAGATAGATAATGAACAGACTGAAATAGATAGATAGATAGATAGATAGATAGATAGATAGATAGATACTGAACATACTGAAATAGATAGATAGATAGATAGATAGATAGATAGATAGATAGAGATAGAGATAGAGATAGAGATAGAGATAGAGATAGAGAGAGAGAACGAACAACTACTTTGTGGAACAAACTCCCATGAATTTCCTCCCGATCACTACACTATTTTCTTCTTCATGTCTAGGGGGTCAGCTAATATTTATCCAATGTATCATCATAATCTGTGCCTCTTATTTCACTTGTCTTGTCCATACAACACCCTCGATCCATAGATTTGAGTGGCTGTTCGGTCTTCTATTAGGCGAACATTTATTTAAAGCAAAACTGACGACAATAAATTTTTAAATGTCGTATGCTTTTGTCTTACCATGACACTCCACAGTTTCCTTTCAAATTTTAATATCTGTGAATGATCATGATTTCTCTGTAAAGAGAGAGTAATAAGCAAGTCCGCAACTTGAACTCGGTTTGTCGATGCCACTTTATGGTCTATTAACCCTTGCGTTGCATACAGCTATATGCGCAAGAAGAAAGCACGTAACAGAGAAACAGACAGAGGCGGAGAGAGAGAGAGACAGAGAAAGACAGAGAGAGACAGAGAGAAGAAGAAGAAGGAGAAGAAAAAGGTAATTTGTGGTTTAACTACTATTTTTCCTTCCCAGCGATCGGTGTTCGCATCGAAATAAATGCCACGTCATAAATTCCTACTTATTAAAGGATCTGTTTGGAAACATGGAGAAACGTAGTTCTTCAATAAATATTGAGAAAAACGAGTTAGATAGAGAGTGTGATATTTCACGTGTACAATTTATTAGAAGTTTGCACTGAAATACTGAGGGATAGAGAAAGAAAGAAAGCGAATAATTAAATGAGTAGGAAGAGAAAAAAGCAGTAAATAAAAAAGAAGGAATATATTGACTGCAAAAAGGACAAAACCAAATAAAAAGCAGAAAAAAGATTAAGAATAAATAAAAAAAAAGGACAGACAGAAACAGAAGGAAAAATATTTTTTTTTAAATTAATAAATAGACAGAAAGAAAAAAAAGTACGCAAGAGCGTGAAAGAAGGAAAAAAAAGAAGAAAAACAGGCAGCAAAAAACGTAAAGAAAAAAGAAAGAGAAAGACAACGAAAAACTTAAAGAAAAAACAAGAGAAATAAAGAAACAGAAATAAAGACAGCAAAAACGTACAGAAAAAAAAAAGAAAGAGAAACGAAAAAAGAATGACATTGAATAAAAAAGAAAAAAGAAAATGAAGAAAGACAGCGAAAAATGTCAAAAAAAAAAGACGACAAAAAACTTAATTAAAAAGAGAAAAAAAAGAACGATAGTGAGAAACGTAAAGAAAAAAGAAAGTAAGTTTATGGAAAAAGGAAGAAAAAAGAAAAATAGAGAAAGAAAGACAACGAAAAGCGTAAAGAAAAAAGAAAGAAAGAATAAAAAGTAAATAATTTAAAAAAAAGAAAGAAAGGAAAAAGAAATGAATATTCAATTCTTAACGTTTACGAAACAAAATCCTTCGACATAATTTTAGTAAGAAGTGAAGAGTTTTCTTTTTTTTATTTAGATATGACAGATCTAGCAGTAGGAAAACAGTGCTGCTTCGGTTAGTAGTTTGTGGAGATGCACTTTATTTTAAATAACAGACTGATAGACTTTTAAGGTCTTACAAATATTGTTCGGCAGTTTGGTTATACAAAGAAAGTGCGTATATGTCAGAAACAAAAACGAAAACACAGAGGAACGCAAAGAAAAAGATGGAAAACAAAAGCAGATGAAGAGTTTTATTCTTTTAATTTTTTTACATTGTCTTAATAAATGAGAGTTCTTAAATGTATCTACAAAAATAAATATAAATACATAGCTGAAGAGCGTACTTGATAGAAATTGGCACCACGAAGTGTTTGGTGGGTTCACTTGTAAGAGAGATGTTTGAGAATGAAGCGAAATTGTTAATGAATAAATTAAGTTTAACGCTAAATTGCTTGCTATTATCGAAGTAGTAGTAAATTTACAGCCGTCATCGATAAGCGGTTTGAATCGATCTCCAATCGTAATTGTTTATTTCGGAGCCTGTTCTTTTGTGCGTCTCCATTCATTCTGTTACTAGGAGACACAATAGCAGCGCAGGTCTGTTGGATGGCGTTACTTGCATGATTGAAAATGGTGACAGGGTTTGGGGTTCAAGCGTAAAAAGAAAAGCGACGTTCACCTTGGATTAGATGACTTAACCCGACGTTTTCTCTTTCATTGCTTGAATAAACATTTTTCCAACTAACACATTCTACTTTAAGCTTTGAATTTATGTCACAACTTGTAGGCCTGTAGCATGGGGATGCGTGCTCCTTAAACGTGAGGAGTCACCAGTGTAGCGTAGGGAGCTGGTTAATGATTCTTTGATTCGGCCTTGTGTCAGACATAACCGAACTCCCTACAGCTTACAAGTTTAGATGCAGAATTATCATCATCAGAAGGTTGGTTGTCGGCAGCTTGGAATGTGTAGAATTGTGGAATAATAAAATATACATTTTCATGTTAAAATAGAAATTTATTAATATGAAAGAATAACATGAGTTGTAGGAGTTCATGTTCAATTAGAAACATGATTAAGAAGTTAAGAGTAGAGTTCGTACAAAATGTTCTAGTAGTAGTTGTTGAAATAGATAAGGAGAAAGAGAGAGGAAAATGTACGAGTCGCTTGAAGTTGAACGTTACATTTTAGTGTTTTCTTTCTCGCTGCTTCCTTCTGACTGACTTGACTGACTTTGATGATGTCCTTTTATTGTAATCTAGATATTTTCGCAATTACACGCGAAGTCCTTTTGGTTTTGCAAGTCGCTCCGATTCATCAAAAATCACTTTAACACCTACTTGCGAAATCTGGATTCGACTTTTTCTTTAAGTAGATGGTTAACCTTTTTTTCTATTTGGGAAAAACCAGGATTTTACACGTCGTTGTGAATTTTTGTAAAAGTGAAGAAGAATGTTGATTTTAATTCATTTCTTATCCGCTACAGGCCGTTATCGTACAAATAAATATAATCTGCTCCTGTCCAAATCCAACTGAGGTTAAAGGGCAATGATTTGGATGCAGAATTGTTGAAAAAAATTCTATATTTAAATAAAAAAACAATTCTTTTAATTTAATTACAATGAGTTAAATACATGAAAATATAGAAAATGGAATTTAAACCGAAAACCTCAAGGATTCCCTTTTAATTATGGGATAGCTAGTGAGGATTGCACCCACAATTTAGCCGTTATTGATCTGTTGAGGCAATCTTGTTAAGCATTACACTCACTTTTACATATATATATACACACACACACACACACACACACACACACACACACACACACACATATATATATATATATATATATATATATATATTTGTTGTGAATAACCATGATTGAGCGGGGTGGGGTTGATAGTGGAGTGGTATCCCGTTGCCTTCTCCACGGTGATTTATTGAGACACCACCTCTAGTTAGCAGGCCGTTGACTCGTTAAGAGTTCTTCCGCCTTTTGTACTTTTATTTTTTCCCAGTTCTTCAATATGGCAGTGAATGCTGGACAATATCATCGAAAAGGAGAACAAAACTTGAAGCAGCGGAAATGTGCTTCTACAGAAGGATGCTGCGGATATCGTGGACTGAGCATGCAAGCAACGTTGAGGTGTTGGAAAGAATGGCAACAAAAAGAAAATTAATAGTGAGCATCAGGAAGAGACAACTGAATTTCCTGGGACATGCAATGAGGAAGGAAGGCTTGGAGAACCTGATACTGATAGGCCAGATAGAGGGATAACATATTTGCAGGGCCTGATCAGGTGGCTGACGGAACGGGGGTTGTGAGGTGTAACATGAGCAAACATACTAAAAGCCACCAGGGATAGGGAAACGTAGAGAACCATGATCGCCTACGTCGTGAAGGGACAGACCATATAGAAGAAGAAAAAGAAAAAGATATATATATATATGTGTGTGTGTGTGTGTGTGTGTGTGTGTGTGTGTGTGTGTGTGTGTGTGTATAAAAACAAAATTGTCATTTTAACTGAGCAGGTTTATACTGACTTCGAAGTTCACTGTTTTTGGCTAAAAAAATAAATCCAGCCCCAATGAGTGAAGACATCATAACGCTGTCCTAACGAAACTTTGAAGTCGGTATGAACCTGCTCAGTTAAGTTACACATTTCTCTGCATGAATCCTATCAATGCTCTATCTTCACCTCGATATCAAGCAATTTACAACAAAAAACTGCTTGCCAAAAATACCTTTTATCAGTAAAACTACTGAAAAAAAAAAACAATAATGTTGACACGAAGCATTACCACAACTCAACATTATATATATATAAACACCATCACTTAATAAAACAGAAGTTTTGAATTATAATAGCTACTTTTGGAGCGATATTATAACATAAATAACATTTTAAAAATATATATATATATATATATATATATATATATATATATATATATATATATAGTCATCCGAAGACAGATCTGTTTCGCTCATCAATACGATTAGGCATCCAACTGCTTTTACCCAGAATTGAAACATGACAAAATTGGCGTCAGTCGGCGATTCTACCTCTGAGCTATGAGGCTCGGTAGAATGCAACAGACTTTTATATATTATTAGTTAGGCCTGTTGTTTCTCTCTCTCTCTCTCTCTATATATATATATATATATATATATATATATATTATAAATTATATTTTAGAACATGTACATAATTTTTTCTATATATGTCCTCTTCTCTACAATCATATGGTTGTTTCAGTGTTTGAACAAAGTAAAGAGTCTTTACTTCTCCCGATGATGCGTTTGAATCCAAACACTGAAACAACCATATGATTGTAGAGAAGAGGACATATATAGAAAAAATTATGTACATGTTCTAAAACATAATTTATAATAAATATACGTCATATATCGCGCACTGTTTTAAATTAATGTTTTGGACGGGAAATTTTTTTTTCTTTTCTCTCTTCATTCTATACTCACTCGGATATATATATATATATATATATATATATATATATATAGTCTGTTTCAGTCTACCGAGACTCATATATATCTATAAACTACAGGCCTAACTAATAAAACAATAAGCCCCGAGCCTAACTAATAAAAATTCGATTTTATTCATCAACATTATCTCCTTCTAGAGTGATACACTGATTTCAACGCTTCTCTAACATTTCGATGTCTTTTATGTAGAACGTTTGTCTTTGGCCTCAAAATACGCCTTAGTTTCCGATATCACTTCTTTATTGGAGCCAAATCTCTTTACCTGGAGCATTCTTTTGAGGTCTGCGAACAGTCAGTAGTCGCTGGTGGTCGGATCTGGAGAATAGGGTGGATGCAGAAGCGATTCGAAGTGAAATTCATGTAATTGTGCCATCGTTGAGATCGACTTGTGACACAGTGCGTTGTCTTGCTGAAAAATCACATTTTTCTTCTTCATTTGTGGCCGTTTTTTGGTGATTTCTTTTTCAAACGCACTACTAATATTCGCTATTGATGGTTCTTCCCTTCTCAAGGTAATCGAGGAACAGAATATTCTGCACATCCTAAAATATAGAGGCCAAAATCTTGCCTACTGATATTTGCACCTTTGTTCACTCTGAACGGCTTTCATCTGCTGCTGTCCACTCAGCCGACGGTTAATTTGAGTCCGGAGTAAAGTGGTGGATCTATGTTTCATGCATTGTCAAGTATTTCACACTCCACCCACATCTATTGAACAGGTGAAGAGGCTCATCCCTTGTTTCCTGTTTAGGATGCGGTTTCCGGTTTTCTCTTTCCCATTCTTTTTACCCTTACGTAGCCCCCTGCGCATCAGTGGCGTTATCGCCTTGCTTGGGGTGATATGATTAAAAAAAAAAAAAAAAAAAATTTACGCAAAAATCCTTCTTGATGCGTTGTAACAGTTGCAAACAACGCTCTGAATCGTCGACGGGTTGTTGTTTTTGATCGACTGTCAGTAAACGCGTCATCCATTTTGAACACAGCTTTCTCACTGACAAATATTCGTGCAAAAAGGGGAATACACTGCCTTTTGATATGTTCAACTCCTCTGCTATCTCAAACAACTTCAATTTATGATTGGCCAAAACGAGTTTTATTTGTGTTTTCTGGGACAACTGCCGATTTTTTGGGACGAACTGAGCGTTCGGCATCATTTGTGTCTGTACGACCGCGTTTAAAGTCAGCATACCACCTCTTAACCGTTGTTTCAGACAGAGCAGGAGTAGTATTTTTTTCCATCAGAAAGCAATGATTTATCAACACAGGAAATTAAGAATATTCCATTGTTTTCAAATTTGCAACAATAGCTTCATTTAAATAACTGTAATTTGTAATCTAATAATACGGGGCCAAATTTTGTCACATGCTATTTGAAGTTTACTACATTATAAAAATCATACGGATATTCTTTTGTGACGATATCTATATGTAAGGCCTGCGAATTATTGAGCAATGTGATATGCTATATTCATGGCGTAACTCTGAATTTAGCATATCTTAAAAACTATATTTTTATCATATCTATCTATCTATCTATCTATCTATCTATCTATCTAATTTTTATTTCTGTCTCACTTTCTCTCTTTATATATATATATATATATATATATATATATATATACATGTGTGTGTGTGTGTGTGTGTATATATATATATATATATAAGAAAAAATTAAGGCAAACACGTTATTTCATTAAATCGAAAGTATAGGCCTATTTCAGGCGAACCATCATCAGCTTCCGTCTTTATTGTACAGAATATTTTACACGATTTTTGCCTAAATTTTTTCTCATATTTGCTTTATATGTATTTATATACATATATATTTAGAGATATCTTAGAGAGTTATCCTACCACTGTATGCACAGGATACTCCTGTGGATTCTTCTATATCAACACCGCATGCTCATATATATATATATATATATATATATATATATATATATATATACATAATGAACTTAATCACAGTAAGTCACCACTAATAATAACAGACTAAATATCCGAAAATAATGTTAACTAACAGTAATATAAACCGTCTTCTAAACCGGCGAGGACTACCTCGTGGGTTAGATAAAGGGGGGAGAAATAAAAGAAACAAACAGCACACAAGAACAAACGTCTAGTGTTCGTGTGTATTTAATTTTAAAAAATTTCAAAAATTTCAAAAAATTTCAAAAAATTAAATAAATTTCTTTCTTTCAGAAAGAAAGAAATATCCTGAATTTTGAAATTAAATACAGACAGGCTAGGGTTAAATAGGGACTTAGTTGTTTTGAATCTTTATAAATATTTCAATAGTTAAACATTTTTTAGATACACTTAAAAAGATTTTCTTTAAAACAACATTTATAAGTATTATTAAAGATAGGTTTACGTTTACAAATATTAACAAAAATCTGTCGCTTTCTGCGTCACGTGATGTAAACAATCTCTCGACGAACGCTTCTCGCGAAAACGCTTCTAATTTAAATTTTAAAATCATCTGTTTCTGATGAAAGGCCGAGGACGGTCTGAAATATCAAATATAATATAATATAATCTATAATAATAGAAATAAATAAATACTGTCAAAAAATACATTTTTAATCTTACAACTTTTTAGCAGTTTTGCCTATACAATATATATATATATATATATATATATATATATATATATATATATAGACAAACATGAGTCTTTGCTCTGGTTGATCACACAGAGTATGGTAAACTCCACAAAAAGGGTTTCATTGGGATACCTTCTTTTTGGTATACGCTTTTACGTCGGGTGCTATTTTGCCAGACAACCGCTCTTTTATCTGTAACAAGATCAATAAGTTATATTTTATTGGCAGCTAATTTCGACCATGCTTATCATAATAACATAGGAGAACTGACATTTGAATCGAACCTTATGTGCACGAACTCATTTATATATCTATCTATCTATCTATATATATATATATATATATATAGAGAGAGAGAGAGAGAGATAGATATGTGTGTGTGTGTTTGTGTGTGTGTGTGTTTGTGTTTGTGTGTGTGTGTGTGGTGTTTAAAATTTTCTGTATTTTGGGGAGAAGATTGCACAATATCGAGGATCACTTGACGATAGAGTGTCAACATGGAAATCAATACTGAATGGCGACAGGTAACTTACAGCCTTGAGACATATGTCACATTGCATGTTATTCTATCATACGTAGGCTAGAACCTACGCAAAGAGGTATAATATGTGGTTTGAGATTCACGACTTATACATATATAGAAATTATATATATATCTCTTCATATATATATCTAAACTTATTTATAAATGGAACTCTCTGTGTGTGTATGTGTCTGTACGTGTGCGTGTCCGTTACCTATAGACTCCGAAACGGCTGAACCGATTTTCTTGAAAATTTACACAGTTGTACTATAAGTGTCTGCTAGTTTTTGTGTCGAGGTATCCCGGATAAATATCGAAAATCGATAATCGAAAAAAATCGGGTTATAGAAGGAGTGGTCCGATTTTAATCAAATTTGATACACTCATAGACAAAGACATAAGAAACGATATTCAGAAGTTTCAAGGTTGCAGTTCTTACAACAGTGCAGAAAATCGATTATATATATATATATAAAAGTGTTCATTACACCCGAGCAAGGCCGGGCTATACTGCTTGTGTATGTATATATTATAAATTATATTTTAGAACATGTACAAATTTTTTTTATATCCACTACAAAGTATACATTTTGTTTCCACATTGGTATTGTAATGTCTCATCAGGTGATGTGAAAAGGAATGGAAGACCTAATTTCTTATATTTGGCGAGTTGTGTGTGGGATGTTGGTGGGGGTTAGTGATAAGGGAATAAGTCTTGTACATTGTCCGTTAGAATTTATAAGAAAGTTGGGTGGGTAATTAAAAAGTCTGCCTGCTTCCACTGAACGCCCATAGCCAAGGGATAGAGCACCGACTGACGCTATTTCGGTTGGGTTTCAATCCTGGGTAAAAAAGCAATCGGAGTCTAACCGTACTGATGAGCTGTGATACGGCGAAACAGATCTGTCTGCGGATGACAATATATATATATTGTTGTGTCGTAGCAATCTTCGTCGCCACTGTTGTGTCGTGAGTAAGAATAAATAACTCAACAACAGGAATAGGTTAATTGTTGTATTCCGTGAAAATAGTATTTACAAAGGTTATTAGTATCCAATACAAGAATAAGGGTTAATCGTCTCAACCGTCGTAAGACGTAGTATGAGCAATGGGTACTTCCGGGTCTTCACCGGAAGTCTACGACTGACTTGTCGATCGGCTGCTCGGCTCCTACGTAGATGCCACCATTACTTTACATAGTAATGGAATAGTCCATTATAGCCGAATAGGCGCGGGCGTCCTAACACACACACATATATATATATATATATATATATATATATATATATATATATATATATATATGAATCATCAACGCATGTTGACTGCCATTTTCATGCCTAAATTTGCTAGTACTTTTTTAGCAGGCGCTACACGAGTATAAGCTTGAAAGTTCGTAAGTTGACGAAGAAATAAATGTTAGTTGATGATAGGCGTACCAGTTGGTAGACTAAGAAACATGGACTTATACTAGAACACAATCGAATACAAATGACTACCAATTATACCAGAACACTGAATATATGTACCAGAATACGGAATACAGAATACCAGAATAAAGAATATCAGAATACAATCGCTGCTCTCATTCCATTTAGCTCATGGACAGCTTATAAATTTTCGTGTAAATAGATGATTGTGGGACTAACTGTGGAGGGAGGAACTCTCCTTTCACAGTTGTTTTCTTAAGGTTTAATGCTTTGGTTTGTTTATGATTATCACCTTTAGGTTACTTTTTTTTTAGATCTTTAATTTATTATTCATAATTTTACTAATGTTTCTATATCATTTTTTACACGAGATACTAGATTAGCAACTAGGTCCCACCCTTTTACAGTTAAACAAATAAGATGTAACCGTAAATTCTACTCCAACAGCTTCTTTTCTCGCGCTTCCCGCCTGTGGAACTCCCTTCCACAAGTCTGCTTTCCCGACAGTTACAATCTCCAGGTGTTTAAATGTAGGGTCAATAGACACCTCCTATCACACTAACTCCCAACTATTCTCACAACACTCTCATCTACCCAACCCTCATTCTCGGTATCCTCACCCGCCTATCACCCACCCTCTGTTATTTCCTATATTTAATCAGCCTTTCTCCACTCTACGTAGCCCCCTGCACAGTAGTGGCAGTGACATGCCTTGCTCGGGGTGAAACGCTTATAAAAATAAAAAAAATAAAAAATATTCTCTACATTTCAATATGCCTTTTTCATTGCATCTACGTTTTGGTATTTTAGTTTTTTTGTTATGGGGTTTTATTTATTCTTATGGGTCATAATATTGTTTTTTTACTTTATTAAGAATTTGATTTCGTGTTTGCTTTTGGTAATATATAATTAGCCATGTTGTAAGTTTAGCTTAGTAGAGTAAAAAATTAAAAACATACCAAATGCAATGTGGAAGGAGGGCATTTTCAGTGCACCGAATGCGTAGCAAAGTAGCGATTTTTACCAGCAAGATCGCCAAAAAAATTGCTCAAGCAACCTCGGTACTTACCCTTTTGAGGACGAATTAAGTGCCGGGTAACGACACAAGCACACTTCCAAACTAGAGTTTGTGTCTGGGGGATAGCCCCTGTGGCTTGAACAACTATAAATTTAAAACTACGCCAGTAGTTGCCAGGGAAGTATTATACAGACAGGAAAGAGATACGCAAATATTCTAAGTTATTGCTTCCTTGAAACACAGCATTTGAAATGTGGGATTTTTATCTAAGCTCATCCATTGTACACGGTCATTTTAAAGATTTTTGTTCACATATTTATCAATTTTTATCTAATCTAAACTTATTTTAGTGTGCTACAATGCCATAGTTTCGTGAGTAACGTAAGTACGATTTTTTTTTTCATTTGTCTATTTTTCTGAGATGAAGTGTTATTTACAGTATTTACATCAATCGGACAAATGCCCTCATCTTTGTTGCCATTTGTACAGCGTTTCGACCGTTGTACACCCCCGGCCTTCTTCAGGTGCTAGGAATTTCTAACCGAACCCTTTTTTACAATCACTGGGGTATATGATTTTCATTCCTTGCGTAGTAGTGCCTATTGTACGTTTTTTTTTTTTTTTTTTTTTTTTTAGTAAAGGATTTAGTCGGTTAATATTAATAGAAAGTGGCCTGATTACACCAATGACGCTTTAGTTCTCTTCGGTTATTTCCTTTAAGATTTCACGCTCAAATGTCAAATTGCTTTCTCTTTTTTCAAAAATGACGGCAATGTTCTCTTTCGGGATCACGATTAGCCATCATGTTGCACTCTTTTTAATCTCATTTTCATTCTAACTTTCAACGACAATAACCCGAAGTTACAGGACGCAAAAACTGGATTTTAGAGAGAATGACATCTGATGGATGCCATGTTTGTTTAGAAAGGCACTCAAAATTCAAACCAGAAAAAGACAGATTCAATTTCTGGGACCCTTGTTGGGAGAGGACCGTCTCGGAAAGTTTAACACTTACATGGCATATTGAGGGTAGGTGAGGCAAATGTAATATATCAGCAAATTACCTAATTAAATTTTGGGAAAGGATGGCAGAACAGGTGGGATTAAATACAGTCAAATGTTGCGTAGAGCTACAAATTACGTGAAGTTGTAGAGAACCATGATTACCCTTTTCCAGAAGAAACATTGCACATAAATGATAATGGGCCATGAAGAATTTACATGCCGTGTTATTAGTAAATGCGAACTATATTAAAACCTCAGCGATGGTATCTCATTGCCGATCGAAGAAATTTTTTAGTTACACATGGTATCCCTTGATTGGTTGGACATTTCAAGTCAAAGTTGCGCAATCGGTTCTATTTTATGGAGAGAAGATACATGTGTGGACGTCAAGTGTAGAAATAAAAATATTTTTTATATTCATTTGACTCAAGATGCTATATTTTTTTCTGGAAACTTGTTTTTTTTATATCATTTAGGTTAAAAGTTATTTATGTATCTATCTCTTTAAATTGCATAGCTTTCTAGCAGGGTTTGGTTTGTGTTTATTTTCACGGACAATTCAGACATGTATAAAAACAAGTGATTGTTTGCAAGACTTGAACTCAATTGATAAAACATTAATAGTTCACAAACTTTTTGCATGATGATTATAAGGAATAGTAACTGGGATATCTTTCCAATACGAAGTAGCTTTAGCCTTTAATTATTTGTAAGGATGCAAATGATGATTTTCTCGCTTTTGTTAAAGGAAGTCACAGGGATTACGTAACTGAGTCATATCAGTTCGTGAGAGTGACGAACTCTTTTTATGATATAAACCGCTAGGAAGATAGACCTCTTAATCCCACAGTGGTAGAGCAAACAGAGGAAACCCCATAGAACCACCAAAGTACATAGAAGTAACCACCGAAATGTATTTTTTCCCGTCGGAAAATACTAAATGTAGGACTCTCTCGATTTCTTCTAGTTTATTTTTCTCGTTGTATTAATATGCGTTATGATTTCATTGTGTGGAAGAAATACTAACAGGTATACTCGTATGCTTATATAATATATTGACTATCAGTGTTATATTTTTTGAGAACAATGAGTGTTTGTCATTAATTTCATTCAGCAACTCTGAATTGTACTATGATGTTAATAATTTTATGGTGCCCTCCTACGAGGAATGGACTCTTCCTCTTGTTATATATAATTACCCGCGTGACTTCCGAGAGAGCAGTTGACGACAGATAGTTCTGCCGTGTGAATTGTAGAACTGTCTTCCTTCGTGCAGAGAGTGATAACCCAGTCGAGGCTCCACCGAAGGATAGAGTCTCATCTGGGAGAAATTAGAATTTTTTGCCCGGGCTATATGGCCTGGATTACCCACATTAAAAAGGTCTTGCGCAACATATTTTCTTAGGTGGGAAGGCAATTAAATACCGCAGTTAACAGAAGCAGTTAAGATGAGAAGTTAACGAAAGCAGTTAACAAAGGCAGTTGATGACAGCTACTAACCAGGCAATAAGCAGCGTAATAATACCTTCGGACTTACTTATTTCTATATTATTATTAACACTTCCTTTCAATATCTTGTTTCTTGTTCTACTAATACACAGTCTTGAACCCACCTTCTTGTTCCGTGTCTTACTTCCGGCACAAACCGGTCCCGACAACTTCCATATCACACATCGGTTAGCCACCTGCGAACTGATTCCATCAGACCAATAAAACCCCAACTTGAATACACACACATACACACACACACACACACACACACACACACCATCAGACCATAAAAAACCCCAACTAGAATACACACACATACACACTCACACACACACACACGCGCGCACACACACATACACTCACACACGTACAGCAGCAGTGGATAAAGCCAGCCATTCATAGATGGACCACTAAGAAGCGCGGAAAGGCTTAGGATTTCTCTGCCATTCTGATGATGAGATTATAATCTCGAAATATCAGTGTAATAAATAGGTCATACAAACACCTCCCGACCTTCCTTTATTTCATTCAACGCATTGTGACAGCCTTCAAGACATAACATATGCAACTATTTTACGCAATGCTTCAAACAAATTACAAAACTTTACTATATATATATATATATTCTAATCTGGTTCAAATTATGTTCAGAGCTAAGTGACAAAAAATCAATTAGCTGGTATTTCAGTAGCACGCTAATATTCGTGTTCTAATATCTCCATGGGACGGTGGTTTGTTCAATTTGCAGCTCGCTGAATTTAGACTGACCACCTCTTGTAATATCACTGGTGGAAGGCTATTTCTGCTTGACCATATCATTCCATCGCTGATCCCTGTCTCAATTTCATTTTCCACTCCAGTTTTATTAAAAATGCACAAAACACTTGTGTTGAAGGTAGGCTCGGGATTCTTATTTCACCCTCCCTATATACAACTTACTATCTCGAAATGTAAGTAATATCATTTAACCAGTTCGAGTGAGTTCTCCGCTCTTCCGATGGAAGGGGAGAAAACATACTCCCTGTTATTATCTGCCTGTTCCTACCAGCCGTCCTGGTAGGCAGTAAACAAAAAATTCTCAAGGTCGAATTTTGACCTAGGCTCACAAATCATCAAACTGAAATGACAATATTTTGACTCCACTTCTAGGTAACCAGCTTTTATAAATTCGTTTACTTCTTCCGACAAAAGCAATTATATTCTTTGTGTTTTTCAAACTGTATTCTTTTTTTAATTTCATCACTTCGGCTACTTTTTCCCGACAAAAATAACTGCATTCTCCAATTTTAGAGAAATCTCTTCTCATCTCGAAAATCACTTTTTTTTAAAAAACATATCACCCCGAGCAAGGCGGTAACGCCACTGATGTGCAGGGGGCTACATAGGAGTGAAAAGATTGGAAAAGAGAAAGCCAGAAACCACATCCTAAACAGGGAACTAGGGATGAGCCTCTTCACCTGTTCAGTAGACGTGGGTGGAGTGTGAACCGGGCGATAGTTTAGTCTATCTACTGCAATTGAAAAAAAAGTTAGAAGATTGGAAAAGAGAAAAACCGGAAACCGCATCCTAAACAGGAAACAAGGGATGAGGCTCTTCACCTGTTCAATAGACGTGGGTGGAGTGTGAACCGGGCGATAGTTTAGTCTATCTACTCCAATTGAAAAAAAAGTGAGAAGATTGGAAAAGTGAAAACCGGAAACCGCATCCTAAACAGGAAACAAGGGATGAGCCTCTTCACCTGTTCAATAGACGTGGGTGGAGTGTGAACCGGGCGATAGTTTAGTCTATCTACTACAATTGAAAAAAAAAGTGAGAAGACTGGAAAAGAGAAAAACCGGAAACCGCATCCTAAACAGGAAACAAGAGATGAGCCTCTTCACCTGTTCAATAGACGTGGATGGAGTCTATCTACTAAAATTAATACCAGCCAACTGGAAATAGGATTACATAGGAACAGAACTATAAGTCATATTCATTAAAAAAGTATGCATGTTTGCTTATCTAAACAACGCAATCTCATGGTGCTGATTGAAATGGGCATCTGACGATTACGTTTTTAAGCCTAAAAAACTTTCCAAAATTAGGGATCGATTTATATGATGGGTATTAAATGCAGACCATAACCATAAGTTTAAATAACTCATAACAATTACTGTACACGACTTACTTCACCCCCAGCAGGATTTCATAAATATATCCGATTTAAACTTTTCTTTGATCAACATATTTGCCAGATTAATATAGAGATTTATACAATACAAATAAATAATAAAACAAGTTTCGTATTTTATCAAAGCTAAAACAAACATTGCGTACAACAGCTGATACACTAAGTTTAACTACTCATCAAAGCTTACGCCTCCTCAGCCTCAGTCTCTCAACCGACCTCAAGTGGAACGGCTACAATGAATCAACAGCTAAATCTACTGCTGGGAAGGTTAGGTCACTGTGTCAGGTGATGAAATTTTTCTCGTGTGAATCCATCTTGCACGTAAACAAATCAACCATCCGTCTGTGCATCGAATACTGTTATTATCTGATCAGAGACGCTACTTGGTTTCAATGACAAAATGAAGAAAGGAACGATGGAAATATTTAACGTCTGTATCAGTGAAATGGAAAAAAGAAAAAATCTTTGTATTTGTACACTCTTACTAAAGAAGACCTCAATATTTGTCTATATTTCTGAGATTAAGTATTTATATTGTTCGGACTGTTGTCCTCATCTTTAGAAACATATTTTCGACAGTTCAGCCGCTGTACGCTCCAAACTTTTTCATGTGATTTTAATTTTGAACAGAACCCTTCATTTCGATCACCGGAATAGATTGTTCTCGTTCTGTGAGTCATGCCACTTCCGAATATCTTAGTTTTAGTTATCTCCATTTAACTTAACTCTCTAAGATTTTTTCTCCACTACTGTCCCAAGGTATTGAACTCGCAACACATTTTTCAGATTTTATGCACTGGGCAATGTGTCCAAGTTGTTTATAGTTTACAGTGTTCCCATGCAGTCTCCACGTCGAATGATTCGGTTCGATGTTGCTAAACTCACGAACTGTTATGGTGCCCTATCTACATTGGAATGAACTCTTCCTCCTCCATAACGACTTACCTGCGATACTTCCTGGGCAGGCAGTCGAGACGCAGTGTAACTTGACAGTTCGGACGGACACTTCTATCTGCTGACTAATAACACACTTATTTTGTATATATGCTCTGTTATTCCAATAACAACCCACCTTCTTCTTTTCGTGTCTTTTTTCCTGGCCCTAAAAGGCCACAACAGTAACCAAGATTCAATCAGTGCTTTCTGGGTAATTTCACTGTAAATATTTACGCTCGTTACATTGTGTTGATTTCCATCAACTCAATTTTTCTTTTTAGATCATGACCCTCCACATCTTCCTATATTTTAAGACCTTAATAATGTTTGTCATTGTACCATCGTCCTCGATATTTCTCCCATCCATTAACACAAGCTCTTTAAGAAAGTGCATCATTATTTCCTGTCCGCCTTGCCATCGGTATGTCCTGTGAGTGTCACATTATCCAAACCCTGTTTCCTCATTATGTGTTTCTGATTCTGAAGATAAGTTTCTTTTTTGTTTTGAATTTTCTTATGACTTTCTCCTTGCTTACGCCTAGTTCTTTGTATTCCAAATTTTCTCTTGTATACTCCTTTCACACTGACCATATGGCTAGCGGAGAGCGACTTCGACTGACACCAAATCGGTTGAGTTTCGATCCCGGCCAGAAGCAAGTGGATGTGTCTAGTCACACTGATGATCTGTGATACAGCGAAACAGGCTTGTATGTGGATGACTAATATATATATATATATATATATATATATATATATATATATATATATATATATCCAGGTAAAAAGAACCAACAGTTTAACAATTCCGAGTTCTCTGGCATTAACTTTTTATTATAGATTTGCCTGTCGTGCAGTGGATATCGGCTCGGAACGACAAACCGGTTTGCCGAGTTCGAATTCCAGTTGAATTCCTTGCATTCATTTACGCAGAAATAATCTTGGGAAAGGTATTAATCCGTCTCTTCCCTCCAGTTATAGGTTAAATAATAAGACAGATTGGGTTCTATTGCCTTGGCTGGCAACCAGTCTACAGTAGAAAGATTATCTACTGCGGGATAATCTTCTGCCTAGTCAGTTTCTCTTGCGAGGTATTGTCGCCCGAAGCGTGCATCACGCACGTATGACACTTTACTGACTGATATATTTTTACTTCCGGTTCGAGTTGTTCAGAAGTATTGCAATTTTGGTACTGCGTTAGTCTTCTTCAGTTTTCATAGTTTCATTCTTAGTTTACATATAACAGCGAGGTGGTCACTTCTGCAGTCAGCACTCGAATCGGTTTTGCTGTGAACAAATGCATTTTTGAATCTCTTGTTGATAGTTACGTTGTCGATTTGTCTTTTCGTTTCTTCTCTTGGTCTTCTCCATATTCAAAATTGTCTTGAATGTTCTTGGAACCAAGTGTTGGCTATTACATAGTTATTCGCTGTGTAACACTGCGCCATTTTTCATCTTAATTACGGCTTACTAGCTACTTTCCAATCACGCTCCTTGACAACTTTGGCATTTGATTTTCCCATGATAATTATAATTCCTTGTGATTTACACTAAGTGTTGGCGTTGTCTAGCATAGAGTAGAACATTCAGTTCTACAAATACTTTCACGGCTTCTGATCCGATTAACTTAGCTCACTGGTACCCCCTATATATAAATTTCCTCGAACCAAAAGATTAGCAACTAGGTCCCACTACTCCACAGCTTCTTTTCTCGCACTTCCCGGATGTGGAATTCCCTTCTGCATACTTGTTTTTCCGACAGCTATAAGAATTTAAGTGTAAAGTCAATAGTCATCTCCTGTCTCACTAACTTACATCCTCTCTCTCTCATGCATTTTTTTTTCGTCCACCCCACTCTCATCAGTATTCTCTTCCCGTCATTCCTCTCCTCTGACTTCTCTATTTCTGGCTGCTATCCCCTCTTATGTAAAGACTCCACTCTCTATATGCATGGACTGTGAGTTTACGTCAGTAAACACCCTCCCTTTAACTAGGGTGACTTCTGTAGAATCTCCTGACCACCCAAACGTATCTTCGTCTTTCACTTCTAAAATCGGTTAGGTATCTTTTCTTTCTGTATCGTTCCCCTTCCTCTACCGACTCCTTCCTTCTTGATTTTAATGCCCACCATGCCAAGTGGCTGAAAAACTCTGTCAGCGATTCTGCTGACATTTATGCCATGAACTTTGCAATTATTCAATCTCTTACGCAAGCAGCGGATTTCCCCACGTGCTTCCCCACGTGCTTCCCCACGTGCTTCCCCGGTATCCTTGCAGGACACGCTTCTCTGCTAGATTGCTTCACCTCTGTCCCTGAATCCTGCCAAGTCTTACAGATTTGCCCTCCTATCATGCTGTCGTTTCCATTAATATTTCTCTTCATTCCCACTCTCCCGTTGAGAAATGCGCCTCTGAGGTCTAATCCTGAATGAAAGCTGGCATTGATGCTTTCATCCCGGTCAGGAAGTTCTGTTCTAAACCTCATTTGTCCCCTTGGCTCTCTCCTGCCTGCTCTACCGCCATTGCCTACAGGAATCACTTCTTCCGGCTTTATTAGAGCCACGCCACTGACCATAATAGACGCCTATTTGCCTCTGTTCGTAATGACTGTAAGAGGGTCTTAAATGATGCTAAGCAGTTGTTTGCTGAGAGAAGGAAGCAGCGTATAACAGCCTGCAAGTTCGGCTCGAAAAACTACTGGCGACTCTGTAAATGTGTGCTGGATAACAGCAAATCCTCCATCCCTCTATTAATCAATAAATTTGAGGTCCTCACAGGCATTGCAGACAATGCCGGGGTGGGGGGGTTCGCAGATTTTTCTCCAGCTCCACATTTGACTCGTCTGGAGTATACGCACCCAACTTTCCTCTTAGAACTTAGAACTGAGAGATGTTTCCTAACCCCCTCTCTGGACTCAAACATAATTTCAAAACTTGACACGCATAAGGCTAACGGAGGCGACGTAATTCCGGTCAGTGTCTTGAAGAAATGTGCCTCTGAACTCTCCTCTGTCCTCTCTAAACTCTCTAATTACTGCCTCTCTGCTTGCCGTTTTCCTAATTGCTGGAAGTCCTCTTATGTGGTTCCTGTATTTAAAAACTCAGAAAAACCGCCGGACACCTCCAGTTATCGCATTATCAGCCTCATGCCAATTTTCGACAAAGTGTTTGTGGCTATCATCAATGTTGAAATAGTTCAAACTCCCATTGGCTCTTCTCGGTCAGACGTTATGGCTTTCGCTTTGCCAAATCTCTTGGTGATTTGCTAATGACCATCATCGAGTAAGCTTGCTTGGTTTGATCTAATTGTTCCTAGCAAACGATATAATGAAGGTCGTATTGAACGAGCACGCCTCCAGATCCTATCACACAAACTTGAGTGTCTACTAGGTCTCCATCCTAGGCCCGACGCTCTTTCTGGTCTTCATCAACGATCTCCTTGATGGGATCAAATCCCAAGTAGGCATTTACGCTGACGACGCCACCATTTATTCCCGCCTCAAGGCGGACAAAGATAACCTCGCTGCTAATCTTGAAAAATACCTCTAATTTGTGCTCAACTGGGCTAAGAAATGGCCCGTAAACTTTAATTTTTCCAAAACGAAGCTGCTATCTGTCACCCTCAATCAACATGGACTTAGCTAGTCTTCCTGAATACAATACACTGCGCCTCCTCGGCCTCACTCTCTCAGCCGACCTCGGGTAAAACGATTATATTGAATTAAAGGCTAAATCTACTGCTAGGAAGGTTAAGCCACAGTGTCCGGCCAATAGGTTTTTCTCGCATGAGTCCTTCTTGCAGATATGTAAATCAACCATCCGCCCATGATTTGTAGAGTGTTGTCATACCTGGGAAAGCGCTCCTGCTATTCATTTCGGGGTTCTCGGCAGAATCCAGAAGAGAATCTGCAATGTAATCGATTCTCATCTGACAGTTCGTTTCCAGTGACTTTATCAACAACGGGATGTGGCTTCCCTCTGTCTTTTCTACAAATATTTTTATGGCTTCTGCTCCGAAGAGCTCAGCTCGCTGGTGCTCACTCTATAAAAATTTACTCGAGCAACCAGACTGGCAACAATGCCTCACCCTTTTACAATCAAAACAACCAAATGCAGCAGCTACTTCTACTTTGCCAGCTTCCTTTCTCGCACTTCCTGTCTGTATTCCCTTCCGTAAACTTGCTTCCCTGATAGCTACAATCTTTAAGAGTTTAAATGCAACGTCAATTCCCATCTCTTATTCCCTTGGCTCTCATGCTTCTCATGACCTTTCCCCCAACATCTATTGAAACATTTTATTCTCCCTTTTCACTCTTTTCCAACCTGTATTCCCATCCTCCTCTTCCACATTATCCGACACGCCCAAACGGTCCCTCTTTCTCTGCGCACCAGAGTCAGTAACGCCTTACTTGGGGTGAAATGATAAAAAATAAAAGTATAAATTTGCTTTTGTTTTTCTTTTTTCCCTCATCTGCATATATAATCCTGTGATTTCCACTGACAAATCCTTCGTTGTTTGGCCACCTAGTTTCAAATATACCTAAAATGTTGACATTTAACTTACTCATGTTCTGTTATGCAATTTTCTAACTGGTCACTGTTGTTTAACGTTCCATGTCCTCAGAGTTGTTTTTGTTTGATGCAAAAAGTCGTTGGATAACGACACCTGTCGCTCATGTTGCTCCTTTTCAGGTGAGTGACTAGTTCCATGGAATTTGATCCCCTTTACTTCATTTATGCTAACAGTTGCTGAATGAGAGTAAGGTGACACCGGTTGCACATATCGTTCCATACCGGGTAAGATAATTCCCATAGACTTGACCCCCTTCACGCCGTTAGGTTTCATGCTTTGTTCAATAGTCGCCTTGAATTTACCTGGGATTAATAGTGGAAGAGTTACCCGTTGCTTTCTCCATAGTAATTTATTGAGACACTGCCGTTGACATATAGATAGTTATCAACCTCCAAAATTTGGGTCTTGTTTTTCATTCTACTCGTAAGTGTATGAATTGGGTAAGCCGGTATCGACGGTGGAATACATACTTACCAATACACACACACACACACACACACAGAGAGAGAGAGAGAGAGAGAGAGAGAGAGAGAGAGAGAGAGACTTTATTTTATTTCTTGCTTAAATTTGGGGTTTATCTCTCTTAGCCGTTTCCATTGACTCTTTCCTCTCTGTTTCCTTTTTATTTCCTCTGCGTCTTTCTCTTTCCTCTTTCTTTCATTTGTTTTTATTTATCTTTCAGTTTTCTCATATTTTCTAACCTTTCTCCATTTTTCCACTCTTTTTTTTATATCCTTTTACCCTGTACGAAAAGATTTAAAAAAATAAAAGGAAGTGAGAGTTTTTAATTTTCTTTTAAAAAATAACCTTTATTGCCATCATTATTAACTACCAGATGAGAAATTTTTCTTTCAATGTCGAAACAAAATGTATGATTTTGCAGTAGATTATAGTTTGTACATGTTCTAAAATATAATATATATAGTCATCCACAGACAGATCTGTTTCGCTGTATCACAGCTCATCAGTACCGTTAGACATTAGATTGCTTTTACCCATAAGTGAAACCCGACCGAATTGGGGTCAGTCGGCGATTCTACTTCTGAGATATGGGTGCTCGGTAGAAGGAGACAGACTTATTAGCGTATGGTGTCTCATACGCCAGTAGTTAGAGTGCTCTAATTCATTACTGAATGAGCGATGCATAAGTTCTAGAGTAACTACTGTCTTTTCAATCAGTGCTCACTCAGGGTGTGAGAGCGTAAATAGTCATCCGCAGACAGATCTGTTTCACTGTATTACAGCTCATCAGTGCGATTAGACATCCTATTGCTATATATATATATATATATATATATATATATATATATATATATATATTACCCTACACAACCCTGTAAACATACATGTGGGCTAATGGGAAAATGTTCACCCTGTCTCAAAGGAAAGTGTTGATGGATTGGAGTAAGTAGGCCAGGGGGAAGAGAAGAATGAAATATAGATTTTCCTTCCCACATTCTGCATCTACTTTAAGTTTTGACCTAATATAAGTCTGAATAGCCAATTTTTGTAACTGCGTTTTCATACTCCTGCAAAAAAAAAAACAAAAAAAAAACTTTATTAATTGTTGCCAACCCAGACGATTAATATTACGTTAATAAATTCATTATCAGTACAAACGGATATATGAATATGACAATTCGGACGGGTTACCGTTTGTTCAAAATATACTATTTCTCCGAGGATGTGCGTTGTGGTACGGTGGATATCGGCTCGGAACTAGAAACCGGGGAGCCGAGTTCGAATTCCAGTTGAATCCATTGTATTCACTTACGCGCAAATACCCTTGGGAAAGGTATTAATCCGTCTATTCCTTCCAGTTATGGGTTAAATAACAGGACAGAATGGGTTCTATAGCCTTGGTCGGCAACCAGTCTACCGCAGAAAGCAATGGCAACCTACTGCGGGATAACCTTCTGCGCAGTCAGTCATGTCTCTTTCGAGACATGATCGCCCAAGCGTGTATCACGTATGGCACTTAACTGACTGACTATTTCTCCATAGTGGTTAATCAGGGTGTGAGAGCTTAAATAATCATCCTCAGACAGATCCGTTTCGCTGTATAGACATATACACCCTTGTGCAAATAAATTGAAACAAAACGAATAATGTATTTCTAGGATCTTTCACCCTTTCCCTGACACGTATACGTCGTCTCTTGTCTTTTCCGACCGCATTTTTCTTTACGTTTTGGACTGATTCATCCAATTTGTTTATTCGCTTTGATGACACGGCTGACACTTGAAAGGCTGACACTAACCTTATCAGCGTTCTCTCTGTAAGGCCTGCCAGTGTGTTCGTGCAGCGTTACAACTTTTTTCGCTTTCTTTGAGTAACGTACATCGCAGAAAATTGCCGTAGGACAATTGACAGTCGAGACAGTGGTGTCTGAGCGTGATAAAAATCTGATGCAATCACGAATGACGCAATCTTTTTCAAATCCAAACAAATTTCATTATATACCCCGAAAATCAATTCATGTTATTTCACACTACTGCAAATGACAGAATCTGAGCAAAAGACAAATATTGATTACACCCTGTGTCTTCGGTCGGTCTAAAACTGAACATATAGTGAAAGGAAGGAAGCTAAAGCAGTAGTTTCAATTAATTTGAACACTGGGCATACTTAAATATACACGTTCAAGCAAAGGTAATAAAATATATAAAAATATCGACGGACACGATGGAGACTACCACCACCTATAAATTTGTTTTTTTTTTTGTTTTTTTTTTTTGTTTTTTTTTTCAGTGAAATATTATGGATTACATCCTAAACATTCTGATTGACAAAAAAAAAAAAAAAAAAAAATTGCAAAACTTTTGATATTTCGACAATTTTAGTGAGGGGAATCTCAGTTCTTTCATACAACGTTATAAGTAAATCGATCCTCCATTTTGGAATCACTCGCACGTACGACATTACCACCACCTGTAAATTGGTTGATTATAATTTTTTTAAAACTTTAATAAGGAAACCGATACCTAACATCAGTAAAAGAGAGCTAAAAACCTTTGGACATGTAGTGAGGGAGGAGAGCTTGGAGAATCTGATGCTCACAGGATGGTTATAAGGGAGAAGCAAAAAGGTGATGCAACGTGTGACATACTTGATGGATAGCAGAGCGGGGTTTGAGTTGGATAACAAGAGAAGTGGTGTTAAGAGCTCCAGTGGATAGAGAGAAGTGACGTAGGTGATCAGGCCTTCCACATGCAGCTTGATGCGAGTATAGAGTTGGAGTTGAGATTCCCTCTCTTGGTCACTATCTACTGTCCTCTAACTCTGAGAGGGGGCGATGAGAATCTACCCTTTGTTTTTTGTTATGTACGCATCGCTCATTCAGTAATGAATTAGAGCACGCTGGCTATTGGGCGTGTATAATGATAATATACACGCTAAAAAAAAGTCTGCCTTCTTTTACCGAGCGCCCATAGCCCAGAGGTAGAATCGTCGAGTGACGCTAATTCGGTCGGGTTTCAATCCTGGGTTAAAAGCTATCGGAGTCTAACCGTACTTATGAGCTGTGATACAGCAAAAAAGATCTGTCTGCGGATATATATATAAATTGATTGTTTAATTACTTAGTTTTTGGTCATAATAAATTAGACCAGTACACATTTGTATTAAAACGTGTGTTTTTTTGTTTTTTGTAATACAAAAGAAGTCATTTACAAAGCAAAAGTACATGACTTAAATGGTTAAAAACAAAATATATTTGGAATCAACGAAAGACACTTTTAAGACCAGGTGGTTCAATCACAAGTCTACATTTAAAATAGTAAAAATTTCTATAAAATTGGCTAGCCATGTGTGAAAATTGAAATTAAAATATGGAAAATACCCAGACATAACGTCGAGTATAATAAAAAACGGCCAAGCGTTAAAACGGTGGGAAAATATGTAGATTGTACCAGGAAGAAAATTTAGAGATTTACTATTTCCAAAGAAAAATGAACTATTAAATGAAAGAACGGAAATTATGACTAAGTGTAACCATACTAAAAATACCTATGAGATTCATACAGCATGGACGAAAACGTTATAACTTCTTGTAATTTTAAAAAATAGAAGATTGGGTCACTATGTCGATCCAGGATGTTTTTTCCACCTGAATCCATCCTGCATATATACAAGTCAACCATCCGTCCGTGCATGGAGTACTGCTGCCATTTATGGTCAGGTGCCCCTGCCGTTCTCCTCAGTGTTCTCGACAAGCTCCAAAGGAGAATCTGTAATGTGATAGGTACTGATCTGGCGACTCGACTGCAGCCACTTCCCCATCGTCCAAATGTGGCCTCCCTCTGTCTCTTCTATAAATACTTTCATGACTTCTGCTCGGATGAGCTTAAGTCACTGATGCCTCCTCAACAGATGTTTACCCGTGCAACCAGACTGGCAACTGGGTCCCACGCATTCACAGTCAAACGCAGACGACAATTCTACTCCTGCAGCTTCCTCTCTCGCACTTCCCGCCTGTGGAACTCACTCCCGTATTCTTGCTTTCCTGACAGCTACGACCTCCAGAAATTTAAAAGCAAAGTTAATACTCACCTACTAACCACTGGCCTCTAGCTCTCTCCCCTCCCCTGTATAATCTTCACGTTCTCTCCGCCCATGTATCTGTCATTGCACCTGCTTTCTCAGCTTTCTATTGTTCCTTTCTAACTAGCTTGCACTCCTTACTCTTTTCTAATTAATCTTTTTACATTTATGTAACCCCCTGCACATCAGTGGCGTTTCTGCCTTGCTCGGGGTGAAATGATTAAAAAAAAAAAAAAAAAAAAAAGTTCAAAAATTCCCCGTTACGTGGGGGTTCAAAAAATTCACCGTTATGTAGTCAGTTGTTGTAAATCGCCTGAAGACACCACATTGTAGAAAGCTAGATCGCGTAATAATACTTTCACAAATAAAGGACACACACACACACACACACACACACACACACACACACATATATATATATATATATATATATATATATATTAGAAGGAAGTGAATGAACAGGCAGATTAAAAACCTATTTTATAAAAAGTGCTCGATACAGAGTAGAGCTTGATATTGTAATTTTGTTGTTACAATGGTTTATAAAAGCATTATATAACTACATAAAAAATTTCATCTTTCAGAACATTATTGTCCTTCTAACGTATAATTTCTTCACTGGATCTCCTGAATGCATGATCTTGTGTCAGACTACGCTTGATTTGTAAAATGCCTGTTCACTTTGCTATATACTACTAGCAGTATAGCCCGGCGTTGCTCGGGTGAAATGGACGCTTTAAAACTAATCCATGGTCCTGGAGCTCAGACACTTTGGACGTTGGCACGAAAGACTAAAAAGTAATAGTTGTTTCCAGTCAAAGCGAAACCGTAGATTGAAAGAAAAATGAATGGATGTAAGTCAAAGTTTGATTTCCTGGTATCGATATCAAATAAGTTTTTTCGTTGTAAACTGAAATTTGAAGGCTAAATAAGTCCTCTGAGTAAATGGTATCATGGCTGAGACTAAGAACTACAATTATACCTACTTAGAGCCAAACCCGAAGCAAAAAGCAAAATAAAAGGTTTGAAAACCTGTTTTTGATCAGACCCGATAGCGTAAAGGGATAACAATTACTAATAGAGGAGCCAAATAAGTCATACTAGGATAAATTAATCTAAGTAATTTCATGAAAACTTATCGTACTCATCGCGAGTAAAATTGGAGAAAATGAGCCATATTGATGGCTGAATATCAGTTTTTGATCAGATTCCATAGAATATCGCGGGTATCGATTTCCATTGTCGGGAAAAATGAGTCGTCTGAGAAGATCTACTAATGTTTGAGACTAAAAACTATAATTTTGCCAAGTTAGAGCAAATTCTGCAGCAAGAACCACGATAAAAAGGCTAAAATTCTGATCAGACCTAATCGGATATCGGGGTATCGATTTCCTATATCGGGGGAAATCAGAAAAAATACGTAGCCCATGACCTGACCGGAAGCCTAAAGAATATTTGTGTGAAGTTTGGTGAGAATCGGATAAAAATTGTGGATTTTGATAAAAGACATACATACATACAGACAGATAGAAGGACGCACACACAAATATCTTACCTTTTATATATATAGATGTACGTTTTTAAATATATATTTCGAAGTAAATCTACTCATATATTTCCTGTTACATGATTATATATTTGTGTAATGTATCTGTAACATGGTGTGTGTGTGTGTGTGTGTGTGTGTGTGTGTGTGTGTGTGTGTGTGTGTGTGTACCTGTCTGTTTATTCACTTGCTCGAATGCATAAGCCTCCGTTAAAGGCTTATGTTACACGCATGCGCATATATGTTCTTTTTATAAGGATTGGCGCAATAGTTTTTGAATATATCCAGCTGTAATCTATTTCCTGCTACGCACTTTCTCACCCTTTCCTCCTCTCGTATCCCACTCTCTCCATCTCTCTCTGTTCGTCTTTTCCTTTACGAGTAACTGCGTTTGCCGCTCGTCCTTATTTCCACACTTTTCTCAGCTTTACCTACTTTCACTTTCACATTCAGACATTCCATAATACGAACGGAAGCTGTTCTCATTCCCCTCGCCAACCTGTTACGATTTATTTCTTCTTTCTGTTTAATTATTCTCGTTGCTTTGCGATTCATCTCTCTAGTTCTAGAGCCATTATTTCTTTTCTTCGTTCGTTTTCCTTTCTTCTCATCTCTCTTTCGAGATATATTTGCGACTTCATTCTCTCTTTCTTTATTTTTGCTCGTTCTCGGTTTCTTTTTATTTGTCGTACAAGCATTTTATTTCTTTACCTTTCTATTTGTTTTCTGTTGCTCCTCGTTTCTTTTTCTCTTTTCGTCACAATCCATTTTCTTTATTTCGTTAATCGTTTTTTATATTCTCGCTTACCGATTTGTCGTCGCCATTTTATTCTTTTGTATTTAACTGTTTTGTGCTAACAAACATCTTTCGCTTTTCATCTTGCCATCATTCTTTCATTCACTTTCCTTTCCTTTTTTCGATTCACTGTAGGTTCATATCTATCTATCTATCTATCTATCTATCTATCTAAAAATCATATCTCTATCTAAAAATCATATCTATCTATCTATCTATCTATCTATCTATCTATCTATCTATCTATCTATCTATCTATTTCTGTTCTTGTTCATTATCTATCTATCTATCTATCTATCTATCTATCTATCTATCTTACAACCCGTTCTATATCTATCTATCTATCTATCTATCTATCTATCTATCTTATCAACCCGTTCATATCTATCTATCTATCTATCTATCTATCTATCTATCTATCTATCTATCTATCTATCTCAGTCTGTTCATTATCTATCTATCTATCTATCTATCTATCTATCTATCTATCTATCTATCTATCTATCTATCTATCTATCTGTCTGTCTGTCTATCTAAAAATCATATCTCTATCTAAAAATCATATCTATCTATCTATCTATCTATCTATCTATCTATCTATCTATCTATTTCAGTCTGTTCATTATCTATCTATCTATCTATCTATCTATCTATCTATCTATCTATCTATCTATCTTATCTTAACCCGTTCATATCTATCTATCTATCTATCTATCTATTTATCTATCTATCTATCTATCTATCTTACAACCCGTTCATATCTATCTATCTATCTATCTATCTATCTATCTATCTATCTATCTATCTATCTATCTATCTTTATCTCAGTCTGTTCATTATCTATCTATCTATCTATCTATCTATCTATCTATCTGTCTGTCTGTCTGTCTGTCTATCTAAAAATCAAAAATCATATCTCTAAAAATCATATCTATCTATCTATCTATCTATCTATCTATCTATCTATCTATCTATCTATCTATTTCAGTCTGTTCATTATCTATCTATCTATCTATCTATCTATCTATCTATCTATCTATCTATCTATCTATTTCAGTCTGTTCATTATCTATCTATCTATCTATCTCTTTCTATACACACACACACACACACACACACACACACACACACACACACACACACATATATATATATATATATTTATCATTCATTTCATAATTTGTCTATATATATACGTACGCATCTATGATTGTAAATTTTCTATTATGTAGTCATTTATTTTTATTTATATTTTGATTACATTTTTTGTACCTCTTTTATTTCATTACAAATACCATTCATTCGTTTTTCTCGTTGCTGTATTTTCCTCTTTCTCTTTTTCTTTTTTGTCTATTTTTTCTTCTTTCATTTTTTCTGCTCTAGTTCATTTTCCAACTCATTACTCTTTCTTTCTTTCACACGATGTTTTGCATATTTTCTTTTTCACTTAATGTTTGAAAGGATTTCCGCCGCTTTCATTCTTTTTTTTTCTATTTTTTCCTTCCTTCCTTTCTACCATCTGCAAAATTTGACTCTGCCTTCATGAAAAACTATTATCTTTTTTTAATTCTCTTTCATTTTGCGGCTCTTTATTTCCTTCTCTTCCGCGACTTTTTCTTTTGTCTTTCATTTTCTCTTTGCCTAGATTTCTTTTTTACTTTCTTCGTTTAATGATTGTCCGTCTTTTCATATATAGTGGAGTATCATATCTATTCCTTTTCTAGTTGTAGCTGGAGTCCGTTCTAGTGAAGGGTAATTGTATACTGTTGCAGGTTAACGGAATTTGGCCTTGTGGTAGATAGCCCACCATAAGTCATAAAATGATTATAAAATCAGAAAAAGCAATCTGAGTATAAAAATAACATTTTTATATATACACATATCAATTAGTGTTTTTACAATTAAAGAAATAACTTGAATATAGGTCCAACGTAGGTTAAAATGTTCATGGCAAACAATAAACTGAAAGCGATTTAAGGCTTAGGAATGTGGGGGAGCGTTTAAGTAAGGAATGTCTTTGAAGGTCAGTAAGTAATTTTGAGACAGGGAAGAAAGTAATGAGAGGTGAAGGGAGGCGAACGTAGTAGCCGCTTGATTAGGTCAAGGGAGATACTAATCGCTCGTCTGTCACCGTCAGTTTGTCTGTCTGCTGGGTTCTTTTTGTCTCGGCTTTTTATATCTCCTTTTTGGATCAAAAGCAGCTCGTTCGGGATTTCACACTTGTATTTGATTCTGGGCTTCCCATTGGCTGGTAAATAAAATTCGCGTAGGCTCGCGAAATGGAAATTTGATATTTGGTTAATTTTTATTTTTCATCCGGAACATCTGCGCGAACCCGGATGCGCAACGACGACTTTTGGTCATTTGCCTTTTAGTCGTGAGAGAGCAAACATCCGGTCCATCGCTTTTACTCGGTCAGTATCATCACACGTATTCTTTAATAATTCTTTCTTATTTTCTTTTTATCGTCGCCATTTTGTCTATTCCTTCCTCTGGTTAGATTATATGATTTCCATTCACCATGAAAAACCTATTTTCATTCTTCTCTTCAGTCATATTTTCGTTGTTACCGACTTTTTAAAGCCCCCCACCCCCACCCGCATGCATGAATTTATTCAGTAGTCAAATCTTTACTTTCTTAAAAGTTTTCGGCTCTTTTCCTTTATTGATGCTTCTATCTTTTTTTTTTTCGGTTACTCAACTGCTAATTCCCTTTGTTGTATGAATGTAGTTTTTCTTTTCCTTTTTCAGTTATTTATTTATTTATATTTTTTTTGCCTTTCATTTCTGATTTTGTAATCTAGAATTTTTGAAAAAGGCTTTTTTGTGTCAGTCGCATATTCATTTTTTCATTTTTCTTTCTATCTATAGAGTCATCCGCAGACAGATCTCTTTTTACCTGTATCACAACTCATCTGTACGGTTAGACAGCTGATTGCTTCTTACCCAGGATTGAAATCCGACTGAATTAGCGTCAGTCGGCGATTCTACCTCTGAGCTACGGGTGCTCGGTAGGAGGCAAACTTTTTAGCGTGTATATTATCTTTATACATGCCCAATAGCTGAGAATGTTCTAATTCATTGCTGAATGAACGATATATAAAATATATATCTTTTTATATATATATATTTTATATATAAATACTTTCACGGCTTCTGATCCGATGAACTTAGCTCACTGGTGCTCCCTAAAAATAAATTTACACAAGATTAGCCACTACGTCTCACCCTTTTACTGTGAAACCAAAAAAAATGTAAACGCAAATTCTACTCCATCAGCTTCTTTTCTCGCACTTCCCGCCTGTGGAATTCTTTTTCATTTACTTGCTTCCCCGACAGCTACAATCTCCAAGAATTTAAATGTTAAGTCGATAGTCATCTTGTATCTCACTAATCTGCATCCTCTCTCTCTCTCTCTTTCTCTCTCTCTCTCTCTCTCTCTCATGCTCCTTTATCCGTCCACTCCAGTCTCATCAGTGTTCTCATCCTTCTCTTACCCGCTTCCTGACACCCCCTATAACTTCCTGTCACTCTTTCTCATAACTTGCCTTCTATGTAAACCCGTGCAAAACTGGCAGTAAAATGCCTTGCTTGGGGCGCTCTTCTTTTATGTACCCTTTCAGGACGTAGGCGATCATGGCTTTCCACGTCTCCCTATCGCTTGTGGCTCTTAGCACGCTTTCTATCGTCACACCAAGCAACATCCGTTCTGTCATCCACCTGCTCAGGCCCTTCAAATTTGTTATCCACTACATTCCTCTGACTCTTTTTCCCTCTATCTGGCATCTCAGTATCAGGTTCTCGAAGCCCTCCTTCCACATTGCATGTCCCAAGTACTTCATTTGTCCCTTCCTTATGCTCACTAATACTTTTCTTTTTGTGGTCATTCTTTCCAACACCTTGTCATTGCTTACATGCTCGGTCAATGACATCTTATTCTTTCATCTGTCTCTGATCATTTTTTCTTTCTTTCTTTGGTCTCTAAATATGCTTAATGTTGGCTTGTTTTGTTTTTTTCTCTACATTTCTCTTTTTTACTTTCTTTTTCTTTCGTTCTGTTTCCATAAAAAGGAAATCTATCTATCTATCTATCTATCTATCTATCTATCTATCTATCTATCTATCTATTTCAGTCTGTTCATTATCTATCTATCTATCTATCTATCTATCTATCTATCTATCTATCTATCTATCTCAGTCTGTTCATTATCTATCTATCTATCTATCTATCTATCTATCTATCTATCTATCTATCTATCTATCTATCTCAGTCTGTTCATATCTATCTATCTATCTATCTATCTATCTATCTATCTATCTATCTCAGTCTGTTCATTATCTATCTATCTATCTATCTATCTATCTATCTATCTATCTATCTATCTATCTATCTATCTCGTCTGTTCATCTATCTATCTATCTATCTATCTATCTATCTATCTATCTTTCTCAGTCTGTTCATTATCTATCTATCTATCTATCTATCTATCTATCTATCTATCTATCTATCTCAGTCTGTTCATTATCTATCTATCTATCTATCTATCTATCTATCTATCTCATCTCAGTCTGTTCATTATCTATCTATCTATCTATCTATCTATCTATCTATCTATCTATCTATCTATCTATCTATCTATCTCAGTCTGTTCTATCTATCTATCTATCTATCTATCTATCTATCTATCTATCTATTTCAGTCTGTTCATTATCTATCTATCTATCTATCTATCTATCTATCTATCTAGTCTGTTCATTATCTATCTATCTATCTATCTATCTATCTATCTATCTATCTATCTATCTATCTATCTCAGTCTGTTCTATCTATCTATCTATCTATCTATCTATCTATCTATCTATCTATCTATCTATCTATGTACGTATGTTATATGGCAGAGTGGTTAGAACGTTCTCTTTCTAACCATAAAGCCTGTGTTCGAATCTCACCTTTGCCGATTTGTTAGAAAAGAGGCTTTTTGATGTTATCGGTCTGGATTTGGAAAGTGCCTGAAAACCATACCACTCAAGCCTGTGATTGAAATTCGTAGACGGCTTCCTTTGAAGAGTCGTCGATGGTTGTGCTAGTTCGAAGTCACGAGTCATCTTGACCAAGGGTTTGAGCGTCCTGGCCGTGTTCAGACTATTGTTCACGCTAGAAAACGCCCTATTTCCCAGATACTGTAACTAAGGTCCGCTCAACATAGTTGTAGTATAAGCCACACACGGGCTCTGTGGCTGCCTTCAGCAAACACAAGGGTGCCTGAGCAGGCGTCTGTAATGAGGATTAAATAGCCTCGCCGGTAGACGGGTATCCTCGAATACGAGTGGCCAACGATTATGTATGTATGTATGTATGTATGTATTTTTCTTTACATGTATACATATAAATATGCACATATACGTAAATACATAATAAATAATAATGATTGGCCACTCGTATTCGAGATACCTGTCTACTGGGGCGGCTAGCTAATCCCCATTGCAGACGTTTGCTCAGGCACGTTATCTAGCATGATCAATAGTCTGAACAACGCCAGGACTCTCAAACCCTCGGCGAGTATATATATATATATATATATATATTGTAATAGTTGTTACAATGGTTTATAAATTCATAGTATCACTACACAAAAATTTTCGGGTTTCGAAGCTAGTCCTGTATGTGGACTGCTTCATCGTCAGGTGGTGTTTTTGAATATATATATATTACAATCCAGCACAATCCTAAATATTTATTGCAATGAATAATGATATTTCGTCTGTCATCTACTCGGATATCATCAATAGTGCTAAATCTTACAACGAGAATAAATAGATGCAATTTATCTCTTGCTGAGAAATTAATTATCTTAAAACACTTAAATAACCATAGCTTATTGAACATGAGAAATGAATTGATGCTTACATTTTGGCAAAAAAAAAAAAATCTACTTAAACACACTGATCCACATTATCTAAATATTGGTCAATAGTAATTAATAGTTAATAATTGGGAATTAACTTTTTAAATATAAATTTTGATTTTTGTTAGAAAAGTACTAGTAATTTCTCTTTATGTGTAATATGAATGATTTCACTTTTTCTTTCTTTTTTTCTCTTTTTTTCATTGTTTCAATTTTCTTTCTTGATCCCTTGATTCCGTCTTTGAACTCTTCGATTTGAACTACAATGCCGAGATTATAAAGAATATGGCAGCTAACATTTATGACGTTGATCTTGGGAATAGGCTAAGAAAATTTTGTTACCAGAGGCTTTATCGTTTTACGTTCATCATTTGTTTTATCTGTGATTGCGATTCCTGCATATTTATAATTGTATTGTTTTATGTCCATGGATCAACTTTTCTTTCTTTCTTTTTTATTTATTTATTTATTTATTTATTTCTTATATTGATTTTTTCGTTTCTTTCTATTTTCTTTATTTTGTCATTTATTTTTCAAATTTTGCTTTTTTCAATTCTTTTATTTTTCATGCATTCTTTATTCATTCAATTACTTTTTCTTTCATTTGCTATTTTTTATATAATTCTTTTTATTCTTTTATCGTATTTTCCTTCATATATTTCTTCGAATTTTTATCCCATTCAAAATTTACACATACATTCTTTCTTTCTTAGATATATTCATTTGTACTTTTTATCTTTCATTTGTAGCTCATTCTTTTAATTATTATTTCTCGTTTTATTCTGTTTTTTTATTTCATTCATTATGTTTTACTTTACTTTCTTTTCTTCATTCATTTCTTTCTTCTTTTCTTTAACTTCTTATTTGATTCATTTTTCCTTCGCACATTTTCATTATATATATATATATATATATATATATATATATGTATATATATATATATATATATATATACAATATACACACGTTTATATATATACAATATACACACGTTTATATATATATACGTAGATATATATATATACATTATAACTATATACGTATAGATACACACATATATACATCTATACATATAGATATATGCACATTCAATATATAAGTATTATATATATGCATATCTAATACTAATGTATTAAATTTACATAAGTCCATGAAAGTAAAAAACGCATAGGCGAGAAAAATATAGTTTCCCTCTTGTCTTTATGTAAACATATACATATATATATCAATATGTACATACATATATCTTTATATAGATATATGCATATATATATATATATATATATGTGTGTGTGTGTGTGTGTGTGTGCGTATGTGTGTGAAATGTGTGTATATGTATATATATATATATATATACACACATTTCACACACACACACACACATATATATATATATGTGTGTGTGTGTGTGAAATGTGTATATATATATATATATATATACACACACACATTTCACACACACACACACACACACACACACACACACACATATATATATATATATATATATATATATATATATAAGTATACTTTACTTATTCCACTATACCTAAGTATTGAGCGCTTTTTTGTTTGTTGATTGCTCGTGACGTTTTTTTTCCCTTTAGGCTACGTGCTGACTCGGTCCGAACTCTTTTGACTGATATTCATGTACTAAGCTTTTCCTTTTTTGAAAACTATTTTTTCATTCTTCGTAGATCCGTGGAAGGTTTTTCGACACGAATATAGTTATTATATCTCTTATATATATATATATATATATATATATATATATATATATAAATATATGTTATGACCTTGTCGCAAGTTATCGTGGTCCGTTGGGGCTAGAAATAAGGACATAAAGACTGAATAGTGTTGAACAAATATGTTACAAAGACAGTAGTACAAACATATATTAATGAATAATTATTAGCGCGGCTGTCAGAGTTATGCTAAAATAGATTCCACTCTATCTGCCTCTCTCACTTACTCTGTACTCCTACAGAGCAGAACTACTACTTATATATACTTAGTAGGAGTTTATGTGTCATGTGGGTAAGTCACCATAACTCCCCTTTTATGTATTAACTCTGCAAGGAGGCTTAATATATTTTTTCGTTTTGTATTTACGATCATAAAGTCCGTCATTGTTCTTTAAAGGAGAAGGTAAAGAATCATGATATTCTTTGAATGTCGCATTAAGTCCCGTCGAGAACTCGGCGCAGACCCGGGTCTCATTTGACTTCGTTTTTACATAGACGGTCGGTGAAACTCATTTACTGTACACAATTTTCGATAAGACACCGGCTTTTTTAGTCTGTCGAGTTCGTCATTTATTTTGGTAAAGAGGCAACAGGCTCATTATGTTTTTTTTTTAAGCACTGACTGAATGTTTTCTTTTAACTCGAATTGTGCCTTCATTTTGTTACACCGACCAAGGCCCCTAGAAAAAAAAACTATGAAAAACAAAAATTTTTAAGTTTGTTATTAAATTATTTGCTTTCGTGGGCAGGTTTTCAGGTTTTTGCCAAAATGAATTAATTGGCATGTCCCACAACTTAAATTTCTTCATCCAGTCGGTGCTAAATATTTGTTCTGTATTTTTAAATACAAACGTATTCAATTTTAACGTCCTTCCTTGAAATGTGAGATTCGTAATAAGTTCTCTCGTAAGTTGATTTCCTCCCCTATCACGGACCTGGCCATTTTATTAGTTTTTAGCAAGGCTGGTTTTCCCACCTTTTTCCATGTGTGTAGATTTATGATTGTTAAATCTAAAGCAGAATCCAACTGCATTTTAATATTTTAATTTAGAAATTCTACTTGCACGTACTTCCTAATGTTAATCCGTCTTGTTCATCTGCTTTTGTGTTTCTTGTGCAACTATAACCTTTTTCTCGCTCGACAATGTGAGCTCTGGTAACCGATTTTGCTACAATTTCGGCATTTCTTTATTTCGGTAAAGGCAGTTTTTATACCAATGTAATGATTCACAACCGAAACACGGATTAGGGAGCAAAATGTTTCGTTTCTTTTGTGATTGGTTTGATTCAGGGGGAGAATCAATTTGTTTTTTTTCTTTCGACGGACTTTTCCTGTGTGAAATATGCTAGATTTCTCAATAATTTTCGAATCTTGGCGTACGCTTACGAATCTTTGACAGTCATCCGCTATTTGTTGGAGAGTAAGGTTTGGCTCATTTTCCAATTTATTTAGAACTCTACGTCTAATTTCAGCGTCTTTAGCTGAAAAGATTCCTGAACAAATATCAGACACTTTAAATTATTTGCACTCAATTCTGACAGTTGAAGTTGTCGCAATGCTTGTTCACGACCAACGCGAACGTAGTCAAATCTTCACTTGTATTTTGGCCAAATTCACTCATTTTTACCTCTTATAAAAAATTTTTAGGATTAAACGTTCTGTAAGAATTTTAACCGCTTTGGTGAATGTCAATTCGCTTGTTTTACTGGGGTAAAATATAGTTCACAAACTTGGTGTGCTCTGTGGTACTCAGTTTCCGGAGAAAAAAACGAACTTTCTTAGAGTCCGACCAATTTATGCAATCTGTGGTGTATAAATCCTCGAGTCTTTTAAAATACGAGGCAAATGTTATATCCTCGTCCGGAGGATATGTAAAAGTGTCTATTGCACCCAGGATCGTGATTTGTGAGAACGTATTTTCGTTTTGCCAGTTTAAACCAGTTTCTTTGCTCCTGTTGAGTTTGAAGTAGAATTTGAATTTCAAGCTGCTTTTCTTGCCATTTAAGCTCCCGTTGGTTTTGCTGTTCTAGTTGGAACTTAAGAAAATCGAGCACGGTGGATTTAATTTCATCCATGTTTATACGTGTCTTTATGTATTTATAAAGATACCCGAATACAAATTAATTTCCAATGAAATCTTACCTTTTCTTCGAATACCAAAAAAAAATAAAAAATAAAAAAAAACAAAAAATAACAAAACTTTAAATATTTACTCACTCGGTAAAACGAAAAAAACAAATAATTGAAAGTAAATAAAAAAATAACTTTAGTTTCTTACTTGCTTTTTTTTTCGAAAAACGAATTTTCGAAGTTTAGCGAATCGAGTTCAACTTCAGTGTAAGTTAGTTACTTTTTCTTTTCTTTTTTTTTTCGTTCGGTCAATGTTGACAATTCTCACGGAGGCCACTTGGGATCCTGAAGGGTCTTTATGAATCCTGGTCGTCGGTAAGAAACCTCGTGGTCCGTAAAGAAACTTCGTCGCCAAGTTGTTGTGACCTCGTCACCAAATTATTGTGGTCCGTTGGGGCCAGAAATAAAAACACAAAGACGGATAGTGTTAAACAAACATATTACAAAAACTGTAGTACAAACATGCGGCAGGCCAGATGCTTGGATAGATTTCTCTCTTCCTCTCTTCCTTTCTCTCTCTCTCTCTGTCTGTCTCTCTCTATCTCACTTACTCTCTACTACTACAAAGCAGAACTGTATATATAAATATATAGCTTAGGCGAGTTCATGTGTCATATGGTTGAGCTCCTATAACACTATATATATATATATATATATATATATATATATAATCTTGAAAACATTTTGGATATTCCACAAATCCAGGGGTAGTAGATATTTCGCAGCTAAGCAGCCGCTCCTCAGACCTCTGAGAAGCGGCTGCTTAGCTGCGAAATACCTATTAACCATGTATTTGTAGAATATCCGAAAATCTTTTCAAGATGATATTACTCTGTTAAATTTACTCAAAAATATAATATTGAGTTCTTTTGAGTTTGACTCTATTGGCATTTACCTGACAAAAATACCAAATTTCTACGTTATATATATATATATATATATATATATATACCTGCTTATATATATATGTTTATATTGTACTACAATTTTCTTCCCACTCATCTCTCATTTAATTGTTTCCTGACTTTATAAATATGTAGGCACCTCATAATGAATAATGAAGAAAACATCATTTCGCTTCAAGGCTACGTTATTTGACTTCATTTTTCTTCCATGTTTATTTACAGTTTAAACAACTGTACCCATTCCTTGCCTTCTTGAATATCCGGGTAAAGTCAATATATTTTTTACTGTTTTCTTTGGAAATCAATTTTCATTCTCAACTTTGAAAATGCCAATCTCTCCTTATACTGTTTATTTTTATACAACAATAGAACTTGCGAATGCACAATGCCATTGCTTTAACTCCATGCAAAGATATAATAAATTTAAAAAATCTTGAACTGCTTGAATGTCAGTGAAATACATGAGAAACCGAGCCGACAGAATAAGGCGAGATTTTCAAATTGGCAAACTGATTTGTTTGTAAATTATTTCACCCTAAGCAAGTCGGTACCGCCACTGATGTGCAGGGAGCTACATAAAGTTTTAGGAGAGTGAAGAGAAAGACGAACCAGCTACAGTGGGTGAAAGAGAAAGGGCAAGAGAAGGATGTGTACACAGGAGTGAAGACATTCGCGAAGGTAGAGAGAAAGGAAAAGAACAAGATGCATGGGGCGATGTAGAAAAAGCTGAAGTTAAGTGGATAAGAGATGGAAACTGACTTTCCATTTAAATTCCTGGAGGTTGTAGCCGACAAGAAATCAAGTATATGGAAGGGAGTTCCACATGCGGAAAGCATGAGAAAAGAAGCTGCTGGAGTGGAACTGTCGCCTGCATTTGGTTGATGAGACCTTGTTGCCAGTCTGTTTGCCTGAGTAAATTCTTGTGAAGGGGACACCAATGACCTAAGTTCGTCCATGAAAATATTTCTAGAAGAGATAGAGGGAAGCAATATCCCTCCGGTGAGGAAGTGGCTGGAGTCGAGCTGCCAGGTCGAGAATAATCACATTACAGATTCTCCTTTGGAGCCTGTCGAGAACACTGAGACGAACAGCAGGGGCGGCTGACCAGATATGACAACAGTATTCTATGCACGGTCTGATGGTTGATTTGTATATGTGCAAAATGGATTCAGGCGGAAAAAAACTTCCTGGCACGATACAGTGACCCAACCTTCCTAGCAGTGGATTTAGGAATCCGAAAGAACCTAGCATCTGCAGCGTTGTTAATGAAATCCTTCCTCAAACTATTACTCCAAGGTGCCCAGTAAAAAACGGTTATTCTTTGAGCAAGGACACGAATCCTTACTGAACTATCTTAGCGACACTCTAAAAACCCAGATGTGAATGTTAGGAATTACTGTATACTCCTAATTCACTTTCATTCGTTATAACATCGTCGATATTGAATCATTGAAGTCTGGAAAGAAATTCCTTTTGACACTGTCTGCAAAGCTACTGCTTACTTACAGCTTTGTATTAAATATTTCTGCAAGCATTTTGAACACCTGCGATGATTGTTCAGGTTGTGCATGAATCATAATCAAATAAATTTTGAGCTAGTGTAATGGTTGGAAACCTTGTCTCGTTAGAATCATTAAAATTGAGTAGTGAGTTCGGTCCTCACTGGGTGTCCCATACTTTCAGCCTTGTACCACGTCTAACGGAATAAATTTCTTTCTGAATTTAGCGTTCTTTCTTTTTCTGGGGCTGGCCTGAATTTTCTTTGCTGGATTTTTTGTCACTTTCTTTAAGGTTACTGGAGGTACACGTTTCACAATAGTTACTGCGATCAGAATTTTAAAAAAATGTTTTTCGTATTTTTAACTAATGTTAACCTAATACAAAGCCCAAGAATCTCTCAAGGTAGAAGGGTTAATGAGTGGTGTTTCCTTCGCTTAAGCAAGGGCAAAAATTGAAGTTATTGCAGATGTTATCTTTTCTGCATAGTCCCATTCTTGCTCTTGTTTCTGTTTCTTGATTCTAAAAGTAACAGAGTAAGAAGGCCTTAGCGTACTGTTGTGGATTCTTGTTTAGAAACCAAACAAAATAATAATAACAAAAAACAGATATGGAGAGATAAAAAGTCAGTATATTGCAACAAAATATCTAGAACCTGGAACACGGTTAGTAGATTCAGGAATACTCGGAATACTGTTAGCAAGAATCAAATATATACAGTCCCGTAGATGAGAAGTAAATCCGGGTAATAAGTCTATATTCTTACTGACCAACTAAGCGGCGGTCCAACTACTCAATTGAACTCTGACAATCACTCTGTTTCCTGTATTGGCCGGATTATTTGTAGACCTTAGAAGAGTCCATTTATTGTGGAAAAAGGGGCCCTCCCCAACACGTACGAAGGCCGAAACGTCGTACTAATGGCAATAAGGATGAGGACAATAGTCGGAACAATATAAATAGTGTTGTGTTTCGAGATAACAGATTAATTGGGTCTCAGCTTTTTAATATTTATTCTTGCTCAAATATTGAGAACTTGTTTTTGACGACACTTTTTCATTCCAAATAAATGGTTCCCAGTTAAAAAAAAAAAAAAAGAAAAAAAAAGAATGTGGAGTTACTTCATGCGGATGGTGTAGCCATCGGAAAAAAAATTAGAGAAACCGAAATTTGTGAGTCAAAGACATAAAACAGTATGTAAAAGTTTGCTGCGCCTTTTACATTAGTTTCGAAATCAATACCATTTTTACAGAACATTCCGGATTTGTTTGTCTACCGGAGAGACGATATCTATCTAATGATGATACCTTTTACCGGATTTCGTTGACTCTAGACACCGATGGGAGATGATTATGTTGCTCCTCATTTCGTTATTTTTTCGTCACAATCACGTTTATTTATTTCTTTAATCGCTCTTTATATTCTCGCTTACAGCTTTGTCGTTGCCATTTCATACATTTGTAGTTGGTGTGTTTTGTCCTTATAAAATGATCTTTTGTTTTTCATCTAGCCATCATTCTTTCATTCGTTTTCTTTGTTTTTGAATTAACAGTAAGTTCATATCTATCTATCTATCTATCTATCTATCTATCTATCTATCTATCTATCTATCTATCTATCTCATCTATCTATCTCAGTCTCTTCATTATCTATCTATCTATCTATCTATCTATCTATCTATCTATCTATCTATCTCAGTCTCTTCATTATCTATCTATCTATCTATCTATCTATCTATCTATCTATCTATCTATCTATCTCAGTCTCATTATCTATCTATCTATCTATCTATCTATCTATCTATCTATCTATCTCATCTATCTCAGTCTCTTCATTATCTATCTATCTATCTATCTATCTATCTCAGTCTCTTCATTATCTATCTATCTATCTATCTATCTATCTATCTATCTATCTATCTATCTATCTAGTTTCTCTTCATTATCTATTTCTATCTATCTATCTATCTATCTATCTATCTATCTATCTATCTATCTATCTAGTCTCTTCTTATCTATCTATCTATCTATCTATCTATCTATCTATCTATCTATCTATCTATCTATCTCAGTCTATCTTCTTATCTATCATCTATCTATCTATCTATCTATCTATCTATCTATCTATCTATCTATCTATCCGAGGTCACTTCTGAATGCGTCTTTGTACCGTTTCATTGGTCGGCTTTGACAACTTTTACGGCATAACAGCACTATCTATCTATCTATCTATCTATCTATCTATCTATCTATCTATCTATCTATCTATCTATCTATCTATCTATCTCGTCATATGTCTCTGTCTAATATCTATCTATCTATCTATCTATCTATCTATCTATCTATCTATCTATCTATCTATCTATCTGTCTATCTATCCGAGGTCACTTCTGATTGCGTCTTTGTACCGTTTCATTGGTTGGCTTTGACGACTTTTACGGCATAACAGCACTCAGTTCAACAGTCCTCTGGGAAAACAGGGTTATTCATGCGGATGCCGTAGCCAGTTCATCGGGAAAATGCCATTTTTACAGAAACCATAATTGTTTCTAATGTTTTTGTAAGCATTCCAACCTCTGTATTCTTAATAATCTGTGACTAATTAGCTCGGTCACCGGGAATAAGCTTTTCACTCTTATTTTTGTAAAAAAGCATTTCTCTTTCGCTTTTTTGCTTGTGGAGTTCTGTTTTGAATAAGAGTATTCATTCTTCTATAATTCAAGATCAATCAATTCTTCTTCTTCTTCTTCTTCTTCTTCATGTACCGTGTTCTTTCAGGATAATGTATTCCCACTTACCCTGTCCTTTATCGCTCTCAATATTGTTCATCTTGGTATCTCTCCCAACGACCACTCCGCCGTCTATTTGCTCAAGCCCATTAAAATATATTTTGCGTTGCTTTCCCTTGTCTCTCTCCCTCTATCCATCCTGATGTGTAATAAATTCTTCAGACCCTTCTTCCTCCTTACGTGTCCCAGGAACCTCAGCTGTCTCTCCCTGATATTAAATATAAGTTTTCTTCTCGTTTGCATCCCCTCCAAAAAGCAGTCGTTGCTAATTTTTAGATACATGGTATCCTCAGCATCCTTCTGTATGCCAATGAGTCTTCGAATCTCAGTGTCACCCTTTCTATCCTTTGTCAGAACGCTTCTCATATATTTAAATTTCTTTTTGACAAGCAAAAATATATAAATAAATATAATCCTTAATATTACTTAATTTCCCTGAAGAGCGACTCGTCGAAAACTCAAAATGTCAGTAAAGAAAGTATGGAACGTGTATTCATGCGTTCAGAAAAGTTAACCACAAGCGTTGAAAATAGAACAGTTACTTACACTCGCTCTATTTCAGTAATGACTGAAGCGGTTTGGACTGGCCCTCAAAAGGGTTTCTATTATACATGAACTGAAGAACCTGTTACTTTAATAACTGTTTCTGAAACCTTTTCTGCAATAATCAGCTTTGAAGAATGTACAGAATCGTCTTGCATTACTATCTTATTAGGCTTAAATCTTTTTCATTCCAAGAACTTCTTCTTCAAGAACCTAATTGTTTAGATCTTTGCTATATTTTCATTCTACACGTACAAGTTATTTTTCTTTTTTGGACATTATCTCGGTCTCTTCATTATCTATCTATCTATCTATCTATCTATCTATCTATCTATCTATCTATCTATCTATCTCAGCTTCTTCTTCGTCTATCTATCTATCTATCTATCTATCTATCTATCTATCTATCTGACTGAGGTCACTTCTGATTGAGTCTTTGTACCGTTTCATTAGTCGGCTTTGATGAAATTGTCCAAATGCTTGTTGATACGAAACACTTTCTGCTAAATCTTAAAATTCAGTATCTATCTATCTATCTATCTATCTATCTATCTATCTATCTATCTATCTATCTATCTATCCGACTGAGGTCACTTCTGATTGCGTCTACCGTTTTGTTCGTCGGTTTTGATGAAATTGTCTAAATGCTTTTTGATACTGAACCCTTTTTGATAAATCTATCTATCTATCTATCTATCTATCTATCTATCTATCTGAGTGAGGTCACTTCTGATTGCGTCTTTGTACCGTTTCAATGGTCGGCTTTGATAAAATTGTCCAAATACTTGCTGATACCAAACTTTTTCTGCTAAATCATTGCAATTTTCAAGGATTCTAATAATACTGCTATAACAAAAGGTGTTAAATATTATTGTAGATAGTATATAATTTGCTCCAAGTAGATACATTGTTCATTTTCAAATACGGCCACTGCATTGCGATCGTTTTCATAATTAATAGTTTAAGACTTGGTTTGTTGTTTTTTTTTATCATAATGATTGTCCTCACTTTTAAACGCTGTTTCTAATTAGAGAAACATACCCGATTCATGTTCTTAACGAGTATGTTGCCCACTGATGTTAGCATGCTGATTAAACGTGCCGTTTTATCGGTTTTGTTCAAAGAAACATGTATCAAGGAGAGATTGCTGCCCAAGCGGATAAGAACCTTAATTAACAGTAGGTAGGTTCGCTTATCGTCCGGTTCAGACTCCTTTCTAGTATTTTGAACATTGCCAAAAATATGTAGTAGATTCTTATTTCACCCATTGTTCAAAATCTTGGATGTTTTTAGCTGGAGACGCGACAAAACGACACAAGTCAAAATGGATATGTTCATAACCCCTGGAGATAGCTTTTTCAGAAACATATTCCCATTACACTAATGGCAGACAATCAACAGAACATCCTGAAACCTACAGCAAAAGCCGGGACAGCTGGAAAATTTGTGTGTTTTTGAACTACCAGACGTAGAGATTTAGGAGCCTACATGTAATTTATATTTGTTGAAAATATTCCAAAAGATAGATAGATAGATAGATAGATAGATAGATAGATAGATAGATAGATATGAACAGGTTGTAAGATAGATATGAACAGGTTGTAAGATAGATAGATAGATCGATAGATAGATAGATAGATAGGTAGGTAGGTAGGTAGATAGATAGATAGATAGATAGATAGATAGATAGGTAGGTAGGTAGGTAGGTAGGTAGATAGATAGGTAGATAGATAGATAGATAGATAGATTATTTTTCACACAGCCTTTGTCCACAACGAAAGCCTCGGGAGCTATTCCTCAAAGTAGTCATTAACTTTGGACTACATTTTAGTGCGTTCAAATTATTAAACTGACCGTATATTTTATAATTTTATAATCAATCAGGTTCAAGCCATGGGACTAGTATGCCAACTTCACTATTTTTAAATCACTGTCTGGTTGCATTGACAGTGTGTTTCTAATCGTTTCCCAACTGAAGCAATCAATTATGATTCATTTTCAAAGGATTGACGGATGTAAAGTGGTTCTTGTTCAATATAGTTCGGTACATGACACCATCACTTCATACCTCGATCATATGAACTGAATCAGAAGCCACATAAAGTAAAAGTAACCCAGCTAATCAGTCTATTGTTGCCACACTAATAAGATTCCTTTATAGTCCGTTTCAGACTCCTCCCCGATATTTTCAACAGGAATAGAGTTTTACCCCTTGTTTCCTGATGTCAGCTCTATACTTCTAACGTCTCCGCTTAAACTTTGCAATTTTATTTACTATTTATTTTGTGATTTTACATTAATAATTTTTTGCTTCAATCGGAGTAGGTAGGTTGTCCTTGCTCCAGTTCGACTTTCTCTCCGAACATTTAAACCTGTGTAGAGTTTTATCATTTAGATCGACCGAGTAAAATAAAGATTCATCTTTTGTTATAAAGATATATAATTACAAGTTTCGTAAAAAAAAAAAAAAAAAAAAATGACAGGCAAGGTGCTATGGTTAAGTTTTTACATAATTTTTCATGTGAACTTATAATTTTTTACATTTCAGTACATAAATGTAAAAGCTTTCGGCTATACTTTTAGCCATTATCAAGGATGAATTTTATTTTACTTTTAACTGACTATATAGATTGAATTTTAACGAAACTTGCATAAAAGAGGGATTGCTAACTAAATATGTAATATATATACTTCTACTCCAACTGTTTATTTTTCTGGCACTTCCCCCATGTCGACTTCCATTCCGTTTACTTGCTTCCCTGATAGCTAAAATCTTTAATAGTTAACGTCAGTTTCTCTCTTCTGTCTCCTTAAATCCCATCCATCTCCTTAAAATCCATCAAGCTTTCTTTCTTTCTTCGGCATTCCGTTTACCCAGCTCTCTCTCTCTCTCTCTCGCTCTCTCTCTCTCTCTCTCTCTCTGTAACCAGTGGCAGCCCTGCATTAGTTGGGGTGAAATGAATAGATATATAGTCATCCGCAGACATATCTGTTTCGCTGTATCACAGCTTATCAGTACGGTTAGACATGCCATTGCTTTTAGCCAGGATTGAAACCCGACCGATTGGCGTCAGTTAGCGATTCTACCTTAGCGTGTGATATATCATGTAAATACGCAAATTTTCCTTTAGACATGTCAGATTAAACAAAATTGCAAACATTCTGTCTGAAAACATCGCAAACATTTTGTTTGCTTATTTTTAATAAAATCCGTTCATACTGACGGATAATCTTTCGCGTATTATAATTGAAAGATGTAAGAAATGAGCTGTAAAATTGACAGATGATTTATTAATTTCTCGATGTTCCCAAGTACTTTTAATCTCTTTCCTAGATTATCTTCAGGGGAACAGTTTTTCATGCTTTAATACGTACATGACCATGACATTACAATATAAAAAAATTCCATTTTAGATAATTTTCACGTTCAAATATGTAACCAAATGAATAAGGAACAAATAGAATAATTGCAACGTTCAAAACATTAATTTAAAATAGTTCTCAATTTTGTTTTTTTTAATCATCTCACCCCAAGCAAGGCATTCCACTGCCACTATTGCGCATGGAGCTATATAGGGGAAGGTAAAGAGAAGGAGTGGTTAGACATAGGGAATGTCAGGAGGAAGGTGACAGATGAGTAAGGATAGCGAGGATGAGGGTTAGGCAGATGGGAAGAGTGTTTGATAGAATGGGAGCAGGTTAGTGTGGTAGGAGGTGTCTATTGACCTTACATTTAAACTTCTGGAGATTGTAGCCGTCGGGGAAGCAATCGTTTGGAAGAGAATTCCACAGTCGGGAAGTGCGAGGAAAGAAACTGTTGGAGTAGAAGTTACGGCTGCATTTTATAGGTTTCACTGTAAAAGGGTGGGATCTAGTTGCTAATCTAGTATCTCGTGCAAATTCGTATTTAGGGGGCACCAGTGATCTAAGTTCATCGGAGCAGAAGCCGTGAAAGTATTTATAGAAGATATAAAAATGAAGCAATGATTATTTATTATTCATTAAACTTTAGAACATGTGCAATCAAATTCACTAGTAATAATATAGCAGATGAGCTTTCCAACCAACAATCATCTCAGACTTTGGTTACAAGAAAATTGTTTAGCCAGCTCACTAGTAAACCATTTTTACGGTGAAACCTCTCTTGCTGTTCCGTGCTCAGCAATCTCAGGTTTGATTGAGCCAAACTTAGGCGCTTCGTTTGAGAGCAATAGTCAGCAATGTCCCGACCAGACTATGATTAGCAAAACCGATTTTCACTCGTTACATCATACTCTTCGCCTTGTGGCAAACTTTGCCAATCTTAGTGAAATGAATATGAATTCCTCTGAACTGCTTTCTAGGACCCAAAGCAGACATTAAACAAAGTCAGCTTCCAGTTGTTAGGGTGAATTTTTCGTATAAACAATTCCTGTTGCTTGAGCCCAAAACTTGTAAGTGCTGGAGTTAGCTCTACAATTTATGGCACCAGCCTTGTATTTAATTTTTGTCATCATGGCAGGTAGGTCAATCAACCCACCGGCTGTACCATACTTGTGAACTTTGGGACTGGGTATTTACCAGTAACCTCCCCGCAAGGCTGATTTTCTTAAATGTGGGTAATCAAAACCTGTAAGCTAGAGTCATAATTTTCTGTAGACCCTACAAAAGAGAGGGTCGGACCTTTTCTTTCCCAGACGAGACTCTACGCTTCGACATAGCCTTGTGTGGGTTTCTCTCCGGCCGCAGACAAAGAGTCCGACAATAGTGTTCCAGTTGGAAGACTGGCGCAGTGAACTTTGGATGTGAGATGTTAATCTTCGCCGTGCAGGAAATGTTAGTAAATTTAACTTTTCTATCTAGTGAGTGATACTCATTAGTTGTACGCAGTTTGCGATGTATTGAGCCGGATGTTTTGCTTCGGATTAATTTTCTCTTCATCTTTGTCATAAATATAAGCTGAGTTACCTCCTGCCTTCGAATTTTATTTTGTGTTTTCAAAGATTGTTATTCGTTCATTTTGTTCACTCTTTTGTTTGGAATATCATTGAGTTTCGGTTTCACAGAGCATGCGCATAAACAAAAAAAAATAAAGAAAATGAAAAGAAACAAAGCAACATTGTTCCCGGAGCTTGCATTCGTCGTATTGTCTCCTCCTGAACTTTGCGCTGAACTTATAACGTCCCGATGAACTTTATACGCACTACCAACCCACGGGCTTTGCGTATGGAATCCTGAATGCATCGCTTGTTAGTTCCTGATTAATGATTTTCACAAGCTATTAATGTCAATGCCCGGTCTGCTGACGGAGATATTCGAGCATAAAACCAAGCAACAAAGATGGAACTATGATTAAAAATAAAATCTTTAAACTAAAAATTCAGACAAGGAAATGGTAGTATTTACATTATTCGGACTATTGTCCTCATCTTTGTTGCCATTTGTACGACGTTTCAGCCTTTGTACGCTCTGACCTTCTTCAGATGCTAGGAATTTCGAACCGAACCCTTTTGTAAAATCACTGGGTTGTATGAACTCCATTCCTTGCCATGAGTTTTCTCCCTCTAATCCTGCAAGTTATTTGTTCACCACTTCTGTAACCTGGTATTGAAATCCTAACTCTTTCGGTCAAGTTACAGAAACTAAACAACGTCTATATCCACTGGGACATGTCTCTTTAAGGACAAGAACAACTGAATTTTTGAGATTTATAAACCTAATGTCCAGTAGCCCTTTTTTGTAACAGAGTTTATATTGCAATTTTTTGATGTTTATGGTTTTCTCTACTTTTTTTTACCAGAGCTCATATTGCAATCTTTGACACTAATGATTTTATCTTGCACTTCGTATTACTGGTTCCCATATTGTGTTCATCTCTATGCTTGATCGGCATTTTCTATCTATTATTTCAACTTCTCCAATAGGGTGCGGTGATCCCCCTTCTCTCTCCATATATAGTCAGCTACGTCTGATTTTTCTATATCCTTTCGTTTGTATAGACGTTGGTTAGTTCTTGTGACTTGATTCGAAGAGTTGTGAGTTCAATACCAGGATTCAGCAATGGTGAACAAGTAACTTACAGGGTTAGAGGGAGATTACTCATGACTAACAGAAGAGGCTCTAGGCAAGGAATGAAGATTATATACCCCAGTGATTGTAATAATGGGTTCGGTTCGAAATTCCTAGCACCTGAAAAGGCCGAAGCGTACAACGGCCGAAACGTCGTACAAATGACAACAAAGATGAGGAAAATAGTCCGAATAATGTAAATACTGTAAACCCCGTGTGGCGAAAAGCTAAGCCAAAGTGTGGTTCTCCTGAAGATCATTTTAATGCAACCCCCTAACAAAATGATAACAAAGCTACCATATTTTTCCCTCTTGTAAAATGAAGCTAATATGAAAAAGAAACCTTCCTCTGTTGATAAAGTATATATCAGAGGTGACCAAACCGAGGCTCACTTGCCACATGTTACTCTTTGATCTTTAATATAAAACTGGTAGAATTATGTTGACTGAGCTCCTTTTTTCATCACATCTAAACTTATTATAAATTGAACTTTGTCTGTGCGTGTGTATGTGTGTGTGTGTCTGTGTGTGTGTCCGTTACCTATAGACTCCAAAACGGCTGAACCGATTTTCTTGAAAATTTACACAGTTGTACTATAAGCGTCTGTGAGTGTTCTTAGCTAGGTTTTGTGTCTAGGTACCCCCGATAAATATCGAAAATCGATAATTGAAAAAATCGGGTTATAGAAGGAATGGCCCGATTTTAATCAAATTTGATACACTCATAGACAAAGAGATAAGAAACGATATTCAGAAGTTTCAAGGTTGCAGTTCTTACAATAGTGCAGAAAATTTATAATATATAAAAGGCAAGCTGTTTGCGTGTGTCTGTTGTCTGTCTGTATGTCCTTTATACAAATCTACAATTTTCATCCGATTCTCACCAAACTTCACACAAATATTCTTTAGGCTGAGTTTGGATTAATTTTAAAGCTTTCATTACACCCGAGCAACGCCGGGCTATACTGCTAGTATATATATATATATATATATATATATATATATATATCAATTCATGTTTTTTTACAAATAAAAGTGATGTCTTTTTGGTTGGTACAAAGGTCGTTAAAATGTTCATAGCAGTAAATGCCGAAAAAAATTTTGTGCTCATGTATGTGTGAGCGTTCGTTTGTTAGGAGTGCCTTTGAAGTCTCCGCTCAGTCCATTTGGGTAAGTGACTCAGTGAACAGTGAAGAAGAAGATGAGAGAGAAAGGAGAGGCACGCATAATGCGATCGCTTGACGTACGTCAAGGGACGTGGTAATTATGCGCGTATTTTCTTAACTGGCGATGCTTCCTGTGTCGGCCTTTTAGTTCGTCTTCGAGGCTCCGAAAAAGTCATTTGGGAATTCACACCTGGAATTAATTCTAGGCTTCCCATTGGACGATAAACAAAATTCTCGTCGACTCGCGAAAAGGGTCCGTAAAATGAATTTGATATTTATTTATTTTTGGTTTATCTCCGGAACTTCTTTCTTTCACCATGCTTGACAGATGAGCTTGTTTGCTTTGGATCATAAGCAGGTCCTTTCTTTCTTCAAACTTTGAACTTTCTATCAATTTGGCAGAGATTAATCCTGGTCTCATCAGTTCATAAAACTTTATTCCAGAACTTTTGTCACTCTTTTCTATACTTCCTTGCAAATTCCAATCTGGCTTTCCAATTCTTACTACTTTTAAGTAGTTTGCATCTTGTGGTATAGCTTTTTCTGCTCTGAAAGTCTTTCTCCAAAGTGGATTACGAAATCTTAACCCCTCTGGATGTTGTTGGTGATGTCACTGAATTTAGTGTTTGGGTTTTCCTCACAGAACTCACAATGTTTTTATCATCAAATGTTGTGGCTTTCCTTGACCGACCTGCTCTATATTCGCCTTGTCAGCTGGGGCTTCAGAATACGCCGACTGCCCCTCTGCAGAGGGGTAAACCGCTGCCAATGAGTTTGCCTGTTTACTGTGGTTGGCGACCCATAATGTCTGGGGACTGGACGTTGGTTCCAAAAGTTAGATTCTTCTGAATCCTAACATACCACTTTGACCTTAACTTGGACTAGACGCTCCTTCAAAGAGGCCTGATTTGATTAATCGGCTGGTCATTTTAAGCCCTAGCGCCTATAACTATATCAATTGATGGAATACCTTACAACAAAATTCCAGATCCCAAATATACACCTGTATAAAATAACATCTTTATTCAATTTACCTCTGATTCCTTTCTGCAGCTACCATCATGAATGACATAATCAGAAATTGATACTGCCTTTACCATGCTTCACAGATGAGCTTGTCTGCTTTGGACAATAAGCAGGCCATTTTTTTTGGTTATATCTTACCCTCTTCATCACTTTGGAAGAGATTAATCTTGGTTACATCAGTCATGAACATTTTATTTCAAAACTTTGGTTGCTTATCTCTGTACCTCCTGGCAAATTCCAATCTTGACTTCCGATTCTTACTTCTGATGAGTGGTTCCTATTTTGTAGTATGGCCTCTATATTTCTACGTGGAATTCGTTTTAAATAGAGCATGAATAAAGAGAATACGTTTTCTTGAAATATTTTCCTCGATCTATGAATGACCATATATCCCAGATTGACCCAAAGATCATATAATAATTGAGCTTGTCTCTCAATTTGTTAGTTGGCACGATTATTTCGATCTGCCAATATTTCCTAAATAATGAACTATTCCGTTTTAAATGCATGAAAAGACAAAAGACATACCAGAAACGCTGCCAGGTTTCAGTAAAAAAAAAAAAAGACGAAAAACAAACAAAAACAAGCCAAAAAACGTGTGTTTAAGGTTTCCTGTTAAAAGCTCATAAATAATGGAGCACTTCGTTTTGATTATATGAAAGAACAAAGACCTATCAAAATCGCTACTTAGTTTTAGTGACAAAGTGAAAGATGGAAGAGTTTAACTTAAGTTTCCCTGAAATGGCAAAGGGTGTCAATATCAAACATTTACATTGGTGCTTTTTATTTCTTAAAATAAAGACAATTATTCATATTGTTTATTGTTTTGGCGGCATTTTGTTAATGTTGCTAATCTCGAATATTTAACGACGCGTTTGAGGAATTTGTACGGATATTTATTGTCGTACAACTCGCCATGAGTTCTGCGACAATTCTTTGGTAAAGGATTGACAAAAATCATTAAGTGAAGAATTTAGATTCATCAGAAATTTCAAATAGGAAAATCGTGAACTTTGCACGTGTTAAAAGTAGCAGCTATAAATAAGCGTTGTTGTATGAAACCATTGTAACTTAGAAGTAGGAAAGATGTCTGACCTTTACTTGTAAATATAATAGTGTGAATGAACGCAGAGACCCGACATGTTTACATAAACTTTAGAAGAGACAGGTTTTTATTAACTTTCTATACTTTAACTTTCAATATTTCGTTTTATTTAATTGCGATGAGGCCTGTGCCGACAAAAAGATGGTAACACATATATTTATGTAACGACTATTGCGTACCTTATATAAGGACATAAGAAAAAATAATTGAAGCTCTCCCTGAGCGCCTGACTTGAGGGATATATATATATATATATATATATATATATCCCTATGTCATATATAATTCCCTCATATATGTATGTATATATATATATATATATATATATATATATATATATATCCCTATGTATATATATATATATATATATATATATATATATATGCACACACAACGGACTTTACAATAATAGTGAAGATATATATATTCTTCACTACTCGACGACATAATTGCTGCAAAGAGATTAAATAAGAAAGCACCGTTAAAGAGGGAACACAAGGCAAGAATTTTTATAACGGGTAGTAAAGTTTAATACGTGGTAGTAAAAAGAATGAACTGAACCGACTCTGCCCCACTATTGTCTCTCTCTCTCTCTCTCTCATTATATATATAGTGTTCAATACAATTATATCGTAGAACGTTTGAATATTTTTCCATTTTAAACGAGTTATTACGCAATCCAGGTGTCTTATACACAGAAATCTGGGTTGCGTAATAACTCGTTTAGAAATATATATATATATATATATATATATATATATATATATATATATATATATATAAATTAAATTAACAAAGGATTAATTCAATGATGTTGAATGACAATTTCGATGTGAAAATCACCACGGGGCAAAAACATCACCTCAGCAATCGAAAAATCCTTTCAGAAACTGGAGAAAAATCAGTCTAATTTTCCTTTTTAAATAGATTTGCAAAGAAATTTAAAAAAAGAAGGGTAACACAAAATAAAAACAAATAAACAAGAAAAGAAAAAATTGACATCGTCAAAAAAACTTAAAATTTAAAATTTAAATTTTAAAATCCGCCCTATGACGGCACTTATTAATGAATTCCTTCCTTAGGTTCAAAAGTAAGTCCTGATGTGGATATTTAAAAATCAGAATCTTCTCCAATAAACATAGACGGCACCTATCACGAAAATTCTTTGGGGTACAAGCTGAGCCTATTAATTTCCAGCTGATTATAGGGTCCTGCCCTTCCTCCTTCATTTTCCAGAATCTACTTGATAGTACCGTCTGGAATCTTTGGTTAGGGTTCGAAAACGAGTACTTGTGGTTGTAAAGTCTCTTATATATATATAACGGTCTTTAATATAATAGAGAGGACATATATAAATATTTTTCACTTACAGAATGGATATATACGGTCTATACTAATACTATACTATTAGAGACGATAAACCTTTGTTGCAAATTAGCTGCGTAATCGGAAAATCAATGACACTTCTTTCCAAAAGCAAAATAAAAAAAAACATCAATATTCTTTTAATACTAAATAGTATAAAGGAAGTACATTTCTTTTTAGATGAGTAGTTAACATTATATGCTTTGCCATCAAGACCATCTCGATTTTTTATACTGATAACGTTTCGGTCGTTTTACTCTCTGGCCCGATTCAATTGATTTCTAATTCCATATTGGGATATTTGATGTTACGAATTTTCATTGTTATGAATTTTGTTGTTCGGAGCAGTATGTTCATTTCGTTTGTTATACTCACAAAATTTCAGCCGCTATAGCCTCCGACCTTCTTACATTTCTTATGTTTAAATAATTGAGATGAGGAATTATCATTATTATATGCATTACTATTCTGACCAGCATGACCATTTTGGTTATTATACCCACAATGCATCAGCCAAACAACTCTCAGGCCTTCTTTCATTATTTATATTCGAATTTTTTTAAATGAAGAATTATCATTAATATATGTTTTGCTATTGTGGCCAGCATCCACATCTTGGTTGTTATACTCACAACGTATCAGCCAAACGAATCTCCGGCCTTCTGTCGATCCGCATGTCCTACTATGTGGTCAGTTAGTATTCACTCCTAAAATCGTAATTTAATGAGATGACACCGACGCGTTTGGATCTATTCGCTGTATGCGTATAAATTTATTTTTTCGAAGCATTAATTGATAATAAATATCCGTGGTCTGTTTGCAATCAAAACTTCTTACCTGTATAAATTTGAAAAATCTTCCCACCACAAATATCATTGCTAACGCGTCTTTTTCGATCTGGCTGTATTTTTTTTTTTTTTTTTTTTGAGTCTGCGATAGTTTTCGTATTACTGTCATAGTATTTATGTAAAATTACTGCTCCTATTCCTAAATTACTAGCATCTGAAGCCACTACAATTTCTGCTTTTGGTTCGTAGTGCGCTAATAATAAGTTTGACGTTAATATTCCTTTATGCCTGAAAATGCCTTCTTATGAGTTCAGTTTAAATTTACGCTATTTTTAAGCAGTGAAGCTCCCTGCATATAAGGTACATTAATTTTTGTAGTAGTTTGTTATTTCCATGGATGCTTGTAAATTATTAATACTTGTTGACAAAAGCTTATTCTTAATTGCACTTGCCATCGACGGACCTGGTTGTTGGCTATTTTTGTCAATGATTTGCCTTATGTACTTGATTTTACCTCACTAAATCCATATCCTCATATTCTTTCAAAAACTGCTTTTACATGCCCCATATGTTTGTTAGGTACATTTTAATCAATGTATGTCAGTTCTTCAATATGGCAATGAATGCTGAACAATATTATCGAAGATAAAAAAACTTGAAGTAACTGAAATGCGGTTCTACAGAAGGATGCTGCGGATATCATGGATCGAGCATGTGAGGCTTTGGAAATGATGGAAACGAAAAGGAAATTATTACTGAGCATCAGGAAGAGACAGCTAAAGTTCCTGGGACATGAAATGAGGAAGGAGGGCTTAGAGAATCTGATACTAACAGGCCAGATAGAGGGAAGGAGAGACAGAGGAAAACAGCGTGTAACATACTTAACTAGACTAAGCAGGTGGATGGTAGAACGGGGGTTGCGTGGTGTAACAGGAGAAGGGCGTGCTAAGAGCCACAAGGGATAGGGAAACGGGGAGGGCCTTGATCGCTTACGTCCTAAAAAAACAAGGCAATAGAAAAAGATCATCAACATAGCTATTGCGAAAAGATAATCTGCGTGAATCTTATCCTAAGCGGGACCTGCATTTATACCGAAAAGAAGTCGTTAGAACTCATAGAAACCCTTGGGGTTATTTATAACTGCTAATTCTGAACATTTATCTTCAACCTGTATTTAAAAATACGATTTAAAAAGACCCGGCTTCAAAACAAGAAATAACCTTGGCAAAAACACGAGTTTTCTTTTTCTTTTTTTTCTTTTTTTTTTTTTTTTTTGCTTTTCATACACTTCTGGTGATACCCATTTTAAATGATTAATCTTTTCATTTACACCTATTTTTTTCAGGTATCTCTAATTTTTCATTGGCTTGCTCCAATTTTACGAACGATACATTTACTTTAGCTTGAAATAGTGGCGTCAAATCTTGTGAGATCACTATCAGTGTCTAGTAGCAATTCTTAAAGGGATAGTCATCTCCGATATGTAAACGTTCATATCTGAAACATATATTTATCCTTCTCTTTGTTATTTTTCTTTAGCATGTACGAATACAAATTCTTTTTCCTGAATTTCATTGGCATCGTATCTCAGATTTAAGATTCTCTGACATTCGTCCGATATTTTCTGTAGTGTAAATTTATTGTTCTCTTCAAGTTTTGTTATTTTCATAACTCTTTCCATTAACTTTCGATATTGTTTCTGTAGTTATGACAACTGGTAAAGTTGTTGGGGCTGAATATGTACGACAGAAACCAATATTTCCTCCGCCTTTGAGAAATATCTGTTGTTTTTTCTCTTTTCTTTTTTTTTCAACACACGGAAGAAAAAAAACCAAACCAGCGTAGTTCGAATTCTCGTCGTCATTGGCATCAAGTGCGCCGAAGCAACGAATATTTTTCTACTTGTTATACTCAGTATGAGTTGATACTTTTGTCGCTAAACATGTTTACAAAATATTCCCTGTTTTTGTCGGAAAATTTAGGATAGAATTATCGAGAGATTAACGATAAACTTGCAACATTGTGTCCCCATGGGAACTATCAGGCGGAAGAATATAATATAAGTAAAATTGGTGCCTTACACGAGATTAGAAACGAAGTCCTACCCTTTTACAGTGAAACAGATAAGATGTAACCGTAATTTCTACTCCAATAGCTTCTTTTCTCGCGCTTCCCGCCTGTGGAATCCCTTTCCACATGTCTGCTTTCCCGACAGCCACAATCTCCAGGAGTTTAAATGTAAGGTTGATAGACACCTCCTATCACACTAACTTGCATCTATTCTCCCAACACTTTCACCATCTACCCAACCCACATTCTCGGTATCCTTACCCGTTTATCACCCTCCTTCTGACATTTCCTATATCTAAACATCCTTTTTTACCACTTTCCCCCCTATGTAACCCCCTGCGCAATAGTGGCAGTGGAACGCATTGCTCAGGGTGAAACGATTAAAAATTAAAAAAAAAAAAGCAAAGGAGTAGGTGGATGTGTGCAGTGGATATCGGCTCGGAACGTGTAATCGGAGGGCTGAATCCTGTTAAATAATCAGGTTCTATAGCCTTGGTTGGCAACCAGTTTACTGTAGAAAGTAATAGCAACCTAATGCTTAAAATATTCTTCCAAGTCAGTCATGTCTCTTTCGAGGCATGATCTCCCAATCGGGTATCACGTATGGCACTTGACTGACTGAACGGAGAAATTATTCTTTTTCGCTTCTTTTCTTAAATTGTATTATTCTGCCTAACATCCTCCATGTCATCTTAAAGTCAATCAGTTAAGTGATACACGCTTTTGGCAATCATGTTTCGAAAGAGACATGACTGACTGGGCAGAAGATTATCCCGCAGTAGGTTGCCATTGCTTTCTGCGGTAGATTGGCTGCCAGCGAAGGCTATAGAACCCAATCTGTTCTCTTATTTAACCCATAACTGGAGGGAAGAGACGAATTAATACTTTTCCCTAGGGTATTTGTGCGTAAGTGAATAAAAAGAATTCAACTGGAATTCGAACTCGGCTCCCCGATTTGTCGTTTTGATCCGATATCCATTACACCAAAACGCACATCCTTAAAGAATTAATACAAAAGAATAATTTCACGATGTTTGTAATTGGCGTTTCTATATCCTGTTTAGAAACGCAGAGAGATATTATTTCTGATAAGTCATTTGCATAGAAAATGCTGAGCAGTTAGCGACAATTTCGCCTCGTTAAAGCAATTAGCTTCAAACTAAATTGTTGCGATCGAGCAGCACGTTAGAATTCGTGTGTTTAATGTGAATTGATCGATTTAAAAACAAATGCACAACAACTAGCAATTAACGTACAAAAAATAAATTAGAAGTGCAATTTCTAGAATTAAAAAAACACAACACACACCTTATTTAAGGATCAGCGTAGTAAAGGAAAGCGAGAAAAAATGAATAACTACCGATAGCGACAAACAAAATATTCCCATCAGCAAGAGAAAAAAAAACAACAAGATGCGAATTACAAATTGGTGATCATCAAACATGAACAGAAGTTCAAATATCTTGCAAGCGTTTTAATGGAGTATGAAAAATGCGGCCCCGAAATACGAAAACGCGCTAAGTAACCATTTCTGAATTACTATATGATATTCATACACTCGTATGGCAGTGGGTGTTAGACAATTTCCCTACAGATAAAGGATATGTGTTTCTACAGAAGGATAATGAGAATTCCTCATCTGGAAGGATGAAGCAACGCAAAAAAAACGTAAAGAAAATGGTAGCAAAAAATAACACTTATGCTTAGAATCAGAAAGAAACAGCTGAAATTTATTGTTCACATAATGAGGTGAGGAAAGAGGGCTTGGAAAATGTAAAACTCATAGGGCATACCGAGGAAAAGAGCAGGATAGGGAAAGGCAGCGCGGTACATACCTAACATGCTTGTGTAAATGGATAGCAAAACAGGGATCGGGTAGGGTCGTTAAAAAACTACTAGGAGACACAAGGAAGCTGCGGAGAATCATTATCGTTCACGTCTTAAAGGGACACGGAAGTTAGAAGCAACTTTTATTTAAAAAATGCATCAAATGCACTACAGAAACTCCTATTCCCCTTCTTTGCAAGTGCTAGATCTAAAAGATGAAGTACATATGAGCTAGATCTGCACAATCTTCTGAAATGCTTGACGAGTTTGTGTAATGGACCGTGGATGCAAGCTTGTGGTGAAACACTGCTAAGAGATACAATGAATAGGAAGTTGTGGAGCGTCATAAATATCCATATCCGTAAGAGATACATAAAAAAAGAAAAGGCTTTATTTATGAAAGATGCATGATGAGCTGAATGCGTGGACAGCAGGACGAGGCTCGAGAGGTTTGATAAAGGAGGAAACACTGTTAAGGTACACAATAGATAGGTAGTTGTGGACAGTCATGACTCTCCACGTCCTGAATGGGCATGGTGCATAGAAGAAGTGTCTTTTTCTTTGGAAAATATATTACGAGCTGGATATATGGACAATGAGTCTCTCTGTTTTTTTAATCGTTTCACCCCAAGCAAGGCAGTACCGCCACTGATACGCAGGGGGCTACATAAGACAGTAAAAGTTTAAGCAGGAGGAGAGGAAAGAGAAAACCGAACCAGTTACAGTGGGTGTCAGAGAAAGGGCAAGAGAAGGATGGGAACACAAGCGTGAATACAGTTGGGAATGGTTAAAGATCAGTAACTGCCTTTGTCACTGTCATATCTCTGTCTTCGGGTAGAGGGCGCTCTCTGCTTCCGAGCAGAGAGCACAAACCCAGTCGTGGTTCCGCCGAAGGGTAGAACCATGACTCGGTAAAAATAGACAGACATATTTTTGGCCCGGCTATATGGCCGGGAATTCCCACATTAAAATGACCATGTGTCACATCCGGCCTTGCGTGGGAAGGCTAGTAAATACAACAGTTGGGAATGTAGAGAAAAAGGAGAAAAATAAGATACACGGGGTGATGTAGAAAGTCAAGTAGATAAGAGATGGGAATTGACATTGTATTTAAATTCCTGAAAGTTGCAGCCGTCAGGAGAGCAAGTATACGGAAGGGAATTCTACAGGCGGGAAGTGAAATAGTCAAGGGGGTCGCAGTCGGGTGAGGAGGGCGGCACAAGTCCGGCGACCAGTGGTGAGGAACATTGTTGAGCAGCAACGCCTGAGTTGTCTTGACATTGTGTACAGGAGCGGAGTCATGCTGGAAGATGTAGGGGCGTCCAGCGGCAATCCTGTAGATCCAGGGCTTCACCACGCTGTTCAACACCACCTGGTAGATCTCAGCTGTGAATCTCAAGCCGCTGTTCGCCGGACTTGTGGCCGCTCTCCTCACCCAACTCCAACATCCTTGACTATTTCTTCTGGGAGAGCGATCAGGGCCCAGACCAACATGTATGCCCACAACACGGTCGAGACTCTGAAAAGTCATTGTAGATGCGTTCACCGCTATGGACAAGGACATGGTCGTTAAAGTTTGTGACTCATTTCGCTCCCGCCTTGAGATGGTCGTCGCTGACGCCGGTGGTTACATTGTTAAATAATTTAGGATGTAACTCTAACTGTTGCTAAATAAACTATTGGGTCTCTACTTATACAACATTTTTTTTTTTTTGTCAAGTGTCGGATTTTGCTGAAACACCCTGCATTTGTCCTTGTATCTTATTTATGAGATTTTACAGTTTTCCGAAAGTCCCGGTTTTTAGTTAACAGGAAAGTTGTTAAATAAGGAGTCAGTCAGTTAAGTGCCATACGTGATACACGCTTGGGCGATCATGTCTCGAAAGAGACATGACTGACTGGGCAGAAGATTATCCCGCAGTAGGTTGCCATTGCTTTCTGCGGTAGACTGGTTCCCGACCAAGGCTATAGAACCCAATCTGTCCTGCTATTTAACCCATAACATGAAGGAAGATACGGATTAATACCTTTCCCAAGGGTATTTGCGCGTAAGTGAATACAATGGATTCAACTGGAATTCGAACTCGGCTTCCCGGCTTCTCGTTCCGAGCCGATATCCACTTAGTTGTAAATTAAAACGATTTTGACACAAAATTCTACTCTTTATAGGTGAGAGTTGCACAGATAATGGAAAATGTTATAAAAAATCCTAAGATGTTTCAGCGTAACGAAAGATGTCTTCCATGAAATAAGCATAACTATTAAGACACGGGAAAAATCGCGCTAAAAATTAAGTTAACAGTGATGAACTCTGATCACATCTCGCCTCGCACATATCCGGAAATCTGGTCACAGATGAAGATAAATCTCAAAGCGACATGTATGTGGCTATACTAAATAAATCCATTTCAGCAACGAGAACGTTGTCTGTCTTCTTCTTTTATGTGCCGTGTCCCTTAAAGACCTACGCGATAATGGAACTTCACTTACCCCTATCCATTGTCGCTCTTAAAACTTTTTCGCTTGTTACCCACCCTCAACTCTGCTTCACCATCCATTTGCACCAGCCCACCAAGTAAGTCTTGCGTCGCTTTCCACTGTCTCTCTTTCCCTTTATTCATACTCTGAGTATTTGATTCTCCAAGGCTTCCTTCCTCATTACGTGTCCCAAAACTTCATCTTTCTCTTCCTGATGACAAATATAATTGGTCCCGGTGTAGACAATATAGCGGGTCATTGCTGTGAAGGTCTGAACATGTGGAACGGAAAGAAAGTGTGTCAAAACGTTTGTCACTGAAATAGCGAGAAAGTAGCAAGTGGTTTGTAAAGTTTCGTTTAAAGTGACAGGGATTATAGAATGAAACTTAATTAAACACTTGAAAAACTGAAAAGAGAAGATTGTACAGCTCCAGCTCATATATACACAAGAGTACTCTTTTTTTTAAAATTTAATTTAGCACTTGTAATATAGAGCATAGTACGTGGAACCAGATAGTTTCTGCATTAAATTCATTTTCTTAAATGAATGTTGCTTCTAGCTTCCTTCATGACGTGGTCAGTAATGACTCTTCACGACTTCTTTGTGTTCCTTCGAAGTTTTTTCTCTTTACCACCTCTTTCGGTCTTATTCTGCTGTCCATTCATACAAGCATGACATGTAGGTGCCTCGTTAACTGCTCCAATATTGCCCTTGCACTTAGTATGCTGTGTGAGAGTTACGTTTTCCAGGCCTTCCTTCCTCATTATGAGCACAATCTTTTCGTTTTCATCCTCTCCAAAAACCTTGTCACTGCTCCCGTATTCATTCCATGGTATCCTCAGTATCCTTCTGTAGAACTATTTTTTCTTTCTTCTAGTCTCTCTTTCATCATTGATAATATTGTCCAGCATTCGCTGCCATATAGGACGACAGATATCGCCTAAAATCCAGTATTATTTGTTTTGTTTCCGAAAATTTTTCTGTCTTTCATTACTCGGCTTTTGGAATGCGTGCTTGGCCTTGTCAATACGCCTTCCATTCTCAGGGTCACACTTTTTGTACCGCTTGGGAATATCAGGTGCTGTAAGCGTTTAGTGACGGATATGCGTTGTGGTGCAACGGCTCGCAAAAGGAAATCGGTGAGCCGTGTTCGAATTCCAGTTGAATACCCTGTAGTCACTTAAGCACTGGTGCCTTTGGGAAAGTTATTAATCCGTCCCTTCCCTCCAGTTATAGGTTAAATAACAGGGAACCCTGCCCTTCGAAAAATAAAAAATAAAAAAAACAAATCCCAATGAATCTTGTTACTCGAAAAGTAAAAATATTACTAGACACAAAACTTATATATAAAAAAAAACAACAATAAATTGTTGAAAGAAAAAAGGTATTACCAGCAATAAATAAATAAAATTTAGTTGGCAATAAATGACCCGCCGAGGTTGATATGCCATAGAAAAAACAACCAACCAACCAACTCTTTTTGTTCTCTGTTAAAACGCTTTCCAGGTATTTTAATTTCTGTACCTGCTTAATGTTAGTACCCTCCGCCTGTAGTTGGTATTTTATATTCTAGTTTTCGCTGATGACCATGCATTCAATTTTTTGTAGTTTATGTTTACCTTCTCTCGGAGGTCTTGTATTTTCCTTTCCGTGTCTACTATCAGCACTGTGTCATCTGTGCATCTTATATTGTTGAAATTGTAGCCATCAATTAGGAATTCTGGCAGGACTTCTTCTCTTAGTCAAACATAAATTCCAAAAGTGTCGAAGTTTCTCGAAGTTTCTGGTGCATGTGCATGGAAATATTCGCAGAGGGATATCGATTAATTTACCTAACCTGTTTAAGGAAATTGATGGCAGTGCGGGTACTGGTTGTTATCCAATGACAAAAAGGCAAGAATCGTCTAGGCGACAAAAATTCAATTCATGCTTTTCCCAAGGTTCACTCAGTCAACCAGTTCATTGCCATCAGGAGATACACGCATGGGCGATCATGTCTATTTCGATCCATGACAGACTAGGCAGAAGATTTTCCGTAGTAGGTTGCAATTTTTTCTGTAGTAGATTGGTTACGAACCACGTATAGAATCCAATTTGTCATGCTATTTAATTCATAGATGGGGGAGAATAGATGGATTAATACCTTTCCTAAGGGTATTTGCGCGGAAGTGAATACAACAAATTCAACTAGAATTCGAACTCGACTCTATTGATTTCTCATTCCGAGCCGATATCTATGACACCACAACACACGTTTCCAAGGGTACTTGTGTGAAAATAAATAGAATTCGAAAATGACAAACCGATTCTCTTTCCGCGCTGGTAACCATTACACTACCTGCACATCCTATATATTTATTGTTTGCCGCAATATTTTCTTCAGTTATACTTTTGAAATTTAAAATAGCAAATATGATTGGTTGATTTATTTCTTTTTTTTAAATAGCAAATATGATTGGTTGATTTGTTTTTCATTTAAAATAGCAAATATGATTGTTTGATTTGGTTCTTTTTTTAAATAGCAAATATGATTGGTTGATTTGTTTTTTTAATAGCAAAAATATGATTGGTTGATTTATTATTTTTATTTAAAATAGCAAATATAATTGGTATATTTGTTGAACGGGTGAATCTATCTACTTCTACAGAAGAAAAAATAAAAAGTAACTAAATATGATTCGTTGATTAATTTCTTTTTTTAAATAGCAAATATGATTGGTGGATTTGTTTTTCATTTAAAATAGCAAATATGATTGTTTGATTTGGTTCTTTTTTTAAATAGCAAATATGATTGGTTGATTTGTGTTTTTAATAGCAAAAATATGATTGGTTGATTTATTATTTTTATTTAAAATAGCAAATATAATTGGTATATTTGTTGAACGGGTGAATCTATCTACTTCTACAGAAGAAAAAATAAAAAGTAACTAAAACTCCTGTTTTAAAATGAAAACGATAGAAGTATAGAGATGAAGTAGACATTAGAAAGAG